>JANIJG010018379.1:8419-21508 GCA_024611175.1 Megaceryle torquata | reverse complement strand
CTCCTCTCCTCTCCTCTCCTCTCCTCTCCTCTCCTCTCCTCTCCTCTCCTCTCCTCTCCTCTCCTCTCCTCTCCACAGGTTCAGTAATCCCTCTCTGAGTGCAATTTATGTTATGCCCTGTAACCTTTATACAAAATGTAATCCAATCTGTTGCACGGAGCTTCATTAGTACTTCAGGTAGGATGAGAGACAGCCTTAAAACTTCTGAAAAGCACAGGAAGGGTGCCTGTTAAGGAGAGCAACAACTGGGCTTGCACTTGTTATTTTCAGTCAGTAATATCTGTACCACTTGCTGTATGTGCAAGTGTTACACTATAGCAGGGTAATATCAGTTCAATTTATTATTGCTTTTTTGTGTGCTCCGGTGTGAATAGAGATTTAATAGAAGCTGAGATGACAGGAATTTGTAGCTGAAGCTCTCTTGATATGCTCCCTAACTAATTAAAAGGATTAAATTTACCTCCAGTAGAAATAATCTGTCTGTGACATAGCTCATCAGTGTTGATATACTGAAAAATATTTGCATTTTGAGGATGAGCTGATGATTTGAGTCTCATCATAAGAGATTATGCACATATACTTCCACCTTGTCATTATCTGTCTCCTGCATACACTAATGACAAAGATTAAACAGTTACATGTAAACCAACAGGAAAAGTCTATTACTGTTCCTTCCACATTCTAGTATTAAAGACACATGCTGACAGGAAAGCATTGAGGATGCCTGTAATAGTGTATAGAAAAGTCCTTGGTCTTCTGCCTCTCTGCAGGTTCCCACTACTTTTTCCTGGCAGCTCCTAACCTGCTTCTCCATATCTAATCCTCCAGCCAGTCTCTGCCTTGTGTTACTTTCAGCAGATAGATATTTTTATCAATATACTCACTTCCTGAATGAACACAGGTTGAATAACTGAGGTTACGTGGCAGTCTGCCTCCTGCACTACTGCTGCAGAGGTGCTGACGCAGACTGGGCAGATGGGAGTCTTGGCTGAACACCCAGTCAGAGAGCTCTGAGCAGCCACTTTACAGGCAGAAGCAGAGAAGGATACCAGTGGAGAAGGACATAGCAGGGAAGTAGGAGGGAACTGCAGAGACTTGCACCCTGTAAATAAGCCTGCTCACACAGAGACAGGATGTGAAGGTCATCCTTCGGGGAAGATCTGACACAGACCTGACAAAACTGTCAAAAGAGGTCTGATTGGAGGACCTTAGGTAGGGGTGAAAAGGCAGAGTTTTTTGGGTAGGGAGGGAAAATTGCCACCAGGTTGAATATGTCAAGCTTTTGGAAAAAAGAAAAAAAAAAAGAAATCTGTGCATTATTCTCAGGCAGGAGGCTTAAAATGGTGAGGGAAAAAAAAAAGGTAATTTTTGCTTTCGAAATGTCATTTTTTCCCTTGGTATGCTTGAGCCTTGACAATGCTTGACAAATAAAGCCTACATATGAAGTGAGGCCTCCTGTGAAAGAAAGGGGACTTGGGCTTAGGACTGAAGCTGAAGGAGAGTGACTAATGTCAAGGCAGATCAACAGCACAGACAGATGAACCTGCTCAACTTACTCTCAAGTGAGTGTGACTGGAGAGTCTTTACCATAATGTTTATCATGCAAAGAATGCTTTCCCATGAAAGTCTTTGAGAAAACTGAACAGCTGCTGTGGGGAAACTGAGGCATCAAGGAAAAATGAGGTGTATCCCCATAAGGTAAAGGCACTCTCAGGCACTCTCAGAGATAAATAATCCAGGTGTGAAGGTTTCTGCCTAATATATGACTTCTCTTATTTAAGAAAGAGGGAGAGGGCAGATCTTAAAGCCATATGTTTTTTTGGAGGGGAGAGGAAGTTAAAATATACACGTCTGTTTGAAATATACTTCTTTTTCCTGTTAAAACCTCCATTTTTAGAAATGCAGTTTTAATGGTGACCACGGGGAAGGTTTAGGCTGACCATGGTAGAACTGACAGATAATCACACCTTCTGTTTCTGCTCTGACCACAAAATGCAAACCCTAACAGGCCGAAAGGCAATGATGAGGTGAGAGCTGCCCTGTCCACATGCTAGGTGGTATTTACAGTTACAGGAATATGAATAAAGTGTGCTCCAGAAAGGCGTTAACTGCAGTCAGTTACAAATACCACGGCAGGAAGGAGAACTAAAACCAGCATGCAAGTTTCTTGTGTTGGTAATGGAGGGAAAGTGTAGCCACAAACGGAAGATTTGAGAGAGAAAAAGGCATTTGTAAATAACTGTGAGGATGAGTTCTAAATTAGAGCAACTGCACACCAGCCACAGTGTGGACCCAGAGCCATCCGTGCTGGCTGTGGGCTGGAGCTTGCCTGTGAACAGGTAGATGGGTGGAGGATGTTACTGCTGTGTGTGTGTCTGTGTGAAGCAGCTGGCCAAGGCACTGCAAAAATTTGCAGGACTTCTAACACTTTTCTCCAGAGTAAAAATAAAGGCGAAAAGAATTTCTAAAGGACTTTCAGACACAAAAAGGTGTCATGGATTGTGATGCACCAGTAACCCCATCCTTAAAACCCCTGAGTATCACCAGCTCAGTTCAGGAGTATTGCTTTTGCTGGGCCTAACTTACTCAGCCCAGTGACCTCCAAGCCTCTGCACAGCTGTTCTGGTCTAAGTCAGTGTGACTAATTGGAGCAGAAAAAAAACTGAAGACCTTTGGGAGTTCCCTTTCCATAAATTACTTCCTGTGAATTATTTGCAATTTACGTTAGCAGTCACATAATATCATTAAATTTTACAAGGATTTGAATGAACAGCTGCATCTTACACAATATGTTTTTATCTTTACATGTAAACACTAGTTTTTTCAAGGCTGTTCACTAGGCAAGTAACTATTTTTTTTTTTTCTTCAGTCACAGGGTAAACTGCTATTACTTGCTTGAAAAATTGTAGTACTGTTTATAATGAATTATTAGCATGATTTCTTTAAAACTAGCTTAGTTTGGCCTTACAGGGAACTTGCTCTCCCAGTAATTTAGAAAATTATTTTAGTTCAGAGTTACAGATACAGCACTAAGGACTCATAGCATAGAAATCTTCTGGGTGATACCTGTGGTGGAGAAAGTTTCCCGCCTTCATTCTTCTGTCAACTTGTGGATTTATGCAGCTGTTATATAAAAGGCTCCAGGAGCTCTCCCTGCTTAGAGTCTGGAGATACTTTAAGCTTGGGCAAGTATAGTTTGGTGGGGGTATGGTGGTGAGGCCAGGTTTTACTTACATACATAGCTTACACAATCAGAGAGTTGGTACCTGGGTCAGATGGGACTTACAGGGCTTTCCACATAGGGCCTAAGGCAGGCAAGGTCTTCTGCAGGGGTCTTGGAAGGAGTCTAATATCCCATAGCCACAGCTGGCTGAATGTAAAGACCAGTGAGGGCAAAAGTACCATCAGATTTTCCTGTAATGCAAAGTGTGAGAACATTAACCTAAATCCATATGCCTGGGCGCCAATGACTAGATGAAGATGTCATGGCAGATGTACCTGGAGCAGCTGTGTAGCAGCCACACTTGGGCATCTCCTAGGCTCTTAACCATTCCCATCTTTCAAAACAAAAGACAGAGCATGGTGGTTCATTCCCATCCCATAACAGCTTCACAGCAGGAGGGGATACACCTGTGTTTCCCATTCTGGGCCTCTCCTTCTTCTTGAGGAGACCTGTAGTAAGGATTTCCAAACCAGAGGCTGTATCAAAAAGGGATGGTGATTCACCTGGGAGCAAGTCTGATGGACAAGGAGAGATAGTGGTACAATCCAGCTGCAGCCAGAGCTAAGGCACTGTCAGCTGGATTTTCCTAAACTGTCCTGCAGTTTTGTTATTTGTTTCTGACTTATACAAAGAAGAATTATCCAAGTGTGTTTTGTAAATTAACTATCGTGGTGGCTGCTTTTCTGATTTCCATATAAACAAGGCCTCCCTTTCCCCTTGCTGCTCTGCAGAAGTAAAGAGTATTCCCTGGACTAAAATTTAGCTTTCCTGTAGCTCACAGCAATTAATACCACTAGTTAGAGTTCTCCAGTTTAAGTGTCATAAAATACTAATTATAATTAGGTGCTTGATGTCTTTCCCCATTTGTACCAGGTCAGGATGCTGCTGAAGTCCTGTTGGTCAGGAGTTATTGGGACAGAAGAAGAAGGGTGTTTTGTCATGCTATGGAGGAGGTTAATTAGAAAACTGCTCACATTATTGGTGAACCTAATTAATTTTATTACTTTATAAGATAGTCCTGATTATAGCTGGAAAATAGCTGATAACCCCAACAGCAAATTATGAGTAGTTTGATACAAGACCACTCAAGTTTATGGTTACATGGCAACAGCACATTTTGCTGACTTTTGAGTAAGAGAAATGACATGGGCAAGAGAGAGCAGCACAGAATATCCACAGGGCAGAAAGTGCCTTGTTTTGGTTTCCTAGGAGGAGGTCCTGATGATTTCAAGGAGAAAAAGAAGATGTTGCCAGGGAAGGGGACTTAACAGTTGTTCCCTGTTTCCACTAAGCAAATTATGTCTGGAGATCACCTTTCCACAGATACTATTTGTTAAAGCTTACTTACTTGCCCTATGTTTAGTCTCTACTGCACAGACTACTAATGGGATGCATTCTTTATCTTCTCTATGGGTTTATAAATAAATAGTTCTTGACAGAGATATTATGCACATAGACTTACATGAACTTAAGATTAATGTGGCTTTCAACCCGCCCTGTACACCTACCCTTTGTGGAGACGTATTTCAAAATACATTTTCCCACCAGCTGCTGATCTGATAATAGATGGGATTTTATTAGTAAGTCAGATAGATAAAAGTTGACATCCTGGCTGAACTGGTTGTTGGAGCTGAGGGTTACAGAAAATCCTTAGAAGTGTGTGTACAGGCATGTAAAACCACCAAGGAAAAGAGCAATATAAAGAAAGTATCTTTGTTACTGCTTAGAACTGTCATAGTCGTTCCAAAGGTCAGGCTGGCTTTGGAACTACTGGCTGAATGCTGAAGACAAGCCTTCCTGAGCAAAATACACACCTTTTATTTTGTTGTATCTCTTTCCTTATGGCACGTTATTAAACCTTGCCTGTTAATGTCATAAAGACACTGTTACACGTGGCTTGCTACAGCCTGTTGCTAAGAGTGACTGGGAGGCTGGCAGAGCTTCCCAAGGATTCATCAGTGCTGGGAATTCCCACTGAGATTTTCAGAGCATTCCTCCTCTAAGCTGCCATACCTGGTCCAGGTTTTGGTAGCACAGTGTGGTGGGGCAGAGTCTCCTGGACCCATGCTCTCCCACACCACTCAGGGAGTAGTAGGACAGTGGGAAGAAGGCCTGGGATTCCCTGTGTGACAGCAGTGGCATATGAGCTTCTAGATGACTCAAATGGTCACACAGGGACCCTGTGCTGAAAGGAAGTTAAAATGAGAGTGAACTCTTGCCTACAGAGGGGAGAGTTTGCTAGCACAGATTTCCAAGCATACCCTTAAAACAACAGGAGAACTTTTTGTGTAAAGAAGTTAATTTTGGCTATGGTGGCAATGACAACTTTTTTTCCCAAATGCATCTTGCATCTAGAGCTTTTGCCATTGTAAGTGTCAGGCATAGAATGAAAAGAAATCATAGCTCTGCTGACACTACCTTTCAACACTGATGAGGAATGCCTATGATCACACACAGAGGCAGAAGATGAGTAAGAGACAAAGCCACGTTCTGCTACAGCTATGCAGAGATGCTGAAGAACAATAAAGTGGAGCAGTTTGCTTAGGAAAGTTTGTCAAGGCTGTGGGCTGTTGGATATATGCCCTTATTCTTTTGGAAAGTAATAGCATTAAGTCATGCAGAGAGAAAGGAAGACACTTAACGCTTCTGAAAAATAGTCTAGTGCATCTTTTTTTTTTCCCTTTCAGTCCAGGGAAAATATTGTGCAATACAGGTGATGGATGTGCTGCATTTATAATATCAAAAGATCAAAAGTCAGTTCTTAAAAAACTCACACTTGAGTTGGCTTGCATAAGAAAGAAGACCTGGCACTGCAAATGATCTGGTCTTGAATGAAAAGTTTTACCTGTGCTTCTATATTTCTGTGGATCAGGAGTTTGTAGCTGATTGCATCCTGCCCCATCAAACTTTCATGCTGTTAGTAGAATTAGGTGGTGTGGGACAGTTTCTGTCAGGAGGCTTTGGCAAGCAGAGTGCCTGGCTGCTTTGGGTCTTGAAGCATCAGCCTGAATGTTTGTGACAGGCAAAATTTTGACTACGTCTATTTGGAGTTTCCCATGTCCTTTCTCACCAAAATCTGAAAATTCTGATCATTATTGCTGTGCTGACAGAAGTATTTGTGTTTGCTCTCTCACTACAGATACTTGAAGAAAATTCTATTTGTCTTTTCAGATGAGGCTTAAAATACTTTACCCCACTTACTGTCATTTAAGTTGTTGCAATCAGTTTGTGTCTGGTTGTGATTTTTTTTCTTCCCCATAATATGGCCAGCTTGCAGTCTTACCTTCATGCCATGGTTTAAATTTTGTGAGTAAACTCTCAATAAAAGACAAATGCCAAACCTTTTTATAAGCATTATTCCTGTTTGTTGGATGTGAAAGGTAAGTATTAAAGTCTGAAAAGGTTCTGCCACTATGGTACAAAACCCATTTCTGTGGCAGAACTTATAGCACACTGAATATTTACTTGTAATAACTTTCCCACATAAATTGCAGTAATGCCAACTTAAATATGTTCTTTTCAATGCAGAACTAGCATGATTATAAAGCATAGATGTTTTAATTCAATTTATAAAACCTGTCTGTTCTGTACCTACTAGAAAGTACTGAAGTGTTCATAATCATGCTGAGCTGAAGGCCTGATTTCACAACCATAATATGTTTATGAATGCACGCAAAAGAAGCTGAGATCAGCTGACATATGGAGGATTGACTTTCTCTCTAGGATATATGGATGATTCTCTTTCTCTCTGCACTGCAGCCAGTGGATACTATTTCTGTAAACACAGAAGGAAACCAAGAATGTGGATGTCTGGTGACAACGTCCTTAATTTATGGAAATCATGTAAGTCAATGAAGCTATGATGACAGCTCATTCCCTGCAGCAGATCTGCTCTTTGGCTTCTTCAAACGCATGTTTGTGTGGTTACCGTGGGATGAACTGAATGTGGTCATCCGCGCTGACTAATGTCCCTTCAATGGGAATGGGCCACTAATCTCAAAACCATTAGTTTTGCAAACTATGTGCTTCATAGGAATATGTTCTTTCTGGCAATGCAATAGAATGATGCTGCAGCCTGTACTCAGAAAGACTTTCTCACCAATTCCTACAAGCCCTCAAACTACATCACTGGTAAAATTCCTATTGCCTGTGAGGAACTATCTTGCCAAACCAGAATACATCTAAAAATTTCAACATATATTCTTACAGGTAAGAATATCAAATATGGTCCTAACTTTTTATGGTGTCAGGACTGACTGAAGACCTCAGCAGGTCTCCATGTGCCTGTTAGACCTCTAACAAGGACACTACTAAATACTTTCAGGAAAGATTTCAGTATTCCTGCCCATCTCCACATCTTTGCAGTGATTTACTGTTGTTGATGTTTTTATTTCAGTAGATAATTTTTCCAGCAGTGTCCATGTGGAAATGAATTTGTCCTTAAAAAATAAAAAATAAAAAGAGAAGAAAAAAAAGTTTCCATAGTTGTAAGCCAGAAAATTTATGATGAACTTGTGAACTTGTAAAGAAAGAACATTTTCTATCACTTCTTCAAAACATGGTATAGTTTCTCTAAATTGATTCCTACTCAATTTTCTTGTCCCTGGTGGATATGACATGAAGAAACAGACTCAAAGTAAAGGAAGAAAGACACAGGCAAGGCATTAAAGGCACAGATAATGAAGCTCTGGGACAGATTGCCTGGAGAGGCTGTGGAATCCCTATTACTAGTGTTTGATGTTTGTCTTATCTCATCTAAGATAAAACAAACATTTGTAGGGAATGACAGAGATAGTGATTTTGCCCTAAGAAAGAGTGGATGGTCTCTTGAAGTGTCTTCCAGATTCCTGCCATCCTCCCATCTCCTTTCCCTGTGATTTATGTTTCCTTGAGGTTTCTGCCTGCCCTCTCCTATTTTCTTAACCGTGTATTACGTAGTACTCACATATAATTGAGTGTAATAAGTTGGTTGCCATTTTCATTTATTTTACAACTACATTTTGGTTGTTACATATCTGAAATAGCGTACGATTTTGTTAAACCACACTTCAATAAACTGTAATTTTGAACAAAGAATACAATTTTGGATTTGGAAAGAACAAAACAAGCTCATGCTACTGTCCTACTAAAGAAAGATGTGGTATGCTTGAGATTAAGGTCCTTAGAGGCCATTCAGAGGACAGTGAGCCATATCCTCAGCCACAAAGTATATGAATTGACTTACAGGGAGGGTATTAACCATGGGATCATCTGGGTGGTCTTCATCCATCAGCCTGGCTGATTTGCAGACTATGCAAATCCTTGCTTGATAGATAAACAAGAGAAAAGACAGAAGAGCGCTTCTTTCCTCAGTAGGTAAACCACACTTTTTACTCTGCCTTAATCATGTTGCTTGAAGCCAAGCTTGTGTTGAGTCATGAAGCCGAAGGAACTGCTGTCCTCCCCTGTGATGTTAAAAAGGTAAGACCCATTCTCAAAAAAAAAAAAAATCTTGCATGGAGACATTGGAACACCTTTTCGTGAAGAATTTTACAAAACCTCCAGAGTAGAATTTGAGGGTAGTTCTCTCTTTAATACATCTATGGGAATATGCCCAGGGGTAAGTAAGCCTACAGCACAGGGCTTCATGCTGTGACTCTTAGGCAGGTAGTACCCTGACTTTGTTTTGAATATTTGCTGTGAAAAGAAAGTAGGCCTTAAGAGGACTTACAAATATTGACCCCATGCTATTACTTCTGAATAAAAAACATCTGTGTTTTACCTCACTGCAGGCACAAGCACCAAGAGTCTGCTGCATGCAGAAGAACAATTAGGCTACAACAAGATTTTTCTTCTCTTAGCAAAGGTTGAGTGGATCAGTCTAAAATATGTTCTACTACTTGACTTCCCACCCTTTGTGCCTTTTTGCCTGCAGCACCCATTGATTAGCAGTTTAACAGTGTAAGTACTTGGGTTTAAGACAGCAGATGGCCCTAAGTATTGGATTTCATATCACAGAATTGACCTTAAGAATCAGCTATGGAAATAAACAGGGGTTGAAGTGATGGAAAAAAAAAAAAAAGAAAAGAGACTCTGGGGCCATCAAGGTCTATATTTATTTCTTGTTGCCATGAGGGAACCAGTGCCTGAAATTAGTGGTTGAACCGTTGTATTCTCAGAGAGAGAGTATGACTGTGTGTGTGTGAGGGTTATTTTTTCTGCTAATACATATCAGGACTCCCCTATAATTAGAGATGGCAGGTGGTGAGGTCCTGCCACAACCATGCATTCACTCTGGCTCCTAACTCAAAAATAGGATTGAGGGAAGCAGGGAGGCATGTGGGGGGATGTCACTGGTTCTTGGTTTTTACACAAAGCTTGCCTAACATGGTAACACCAAGCACAATTGTTATCAGTTTTAAGCAAGCTGGGGTTTTGGTTGTTTTGTTCTTTCTGTCCTTAACCAAATCTGAAAAGCCATCCCAGGCTGTGGCTTCAGCAACCAGCAGTGTGAGGCCAGATGAGTTGTGTAGACTCATAAAGGGTGTCTTTCTTCTGGCAGATATCCCAGCTACCAAGCCATTCGATCCCACCACAAAAATAGTTGTGTAAAATATTGTACATTGGCTCTGGCCTGACAGCCAGAGGGACAGTTCCACTTTGTTGGGTGGGTGGAGACATCCTGCTGGGGATGTAGCTTGTGTCCAGCCTTTTCCCTCCATGGGCCTGCAAGGAGACTCTGTGCAAGAATGAGAAGGGGAAGAGAGACAGGGGAGTTTCCCCTTCCCTTTTACAGTCATGCTTTTAAAAACTGGCACATGGTTTCTTAACGCACTGGTGGCACCTAGCTTTGCTGCCAGGAGGAATGGGAGAGGAAATGCATCAGGGCTTAAGATTTCTGACACATTTCAGGGGTCTTGCTTTGCCTTCAGGAAAATAAGGACCTAAAGGCAAACCCTCACTTGCTTTCAGCTGGCAGAGACCAGTGACTGCAGCAGCAGGAAGCTGATTTACACTTGCTGGGTATCAGGCCCCAGAGAAGAAGTGTGAAGTAAGAAGAATGTTTTGTTTGTTGCCAAGACTGTTGCTGGTCTTAACACTGCTTTCTTTTTTCAGTGTCATTCACGTCCCACTGTGGCCTTTTCCAGCCTTGCTAGGAGCAAAGCTATGCTGTTGCAGAATTTGCAGTTAGTAACCACTGCTGACTGCTGCATACAAATATTTTTCAGGAAAATGTACAATAGAAATCATGCCACAGATTATCCTAGTCCAACAAAATAGTCCCATGTGGATCGGTCAGTGAAATCATGCAAGAGTGATGCTTTTGAAAACAAAATGTTCTTAGTCAGAAGAGGCCTTCTGTTTTGTTCAGTGTGTTTCAGTCTGGGCTGAAAACTGGCTCTGCCCACCTTGTCCTTCCGCCTGGTTTTATGGGATGAGTACTAACAAACTGAGCTGTGAAAATAGGCCAAGCACACACCCAGAGAAGCAATAAAATGTTAACTGTCATTTGCAAAGTGACTACAGAGCAATCCAGCAGACTCAGTACTTCTGGGTTGCTGCCTGTGCTGTCTGACTTGCAGGCAGAGTGAACTAAGTTAATCCCTGTTGGGAAGTTCAAATGTGTTGCAGCCACACATGCTGTCCCCAAGTCTCTGCCTCCATCAGCTTGCACAGCTTGAGTCATGTATTGTGCAAACCAGGTGTCAGATGTTCAAATGCAGTTCTGATGCTCTTCTTCTTGCTTGCAAAATGTAAGTTATTTTACAAGCTTTAAAACAGTGGAAACTTGCACTCTTCTGCTTTTTATGAGCTGTCCTCTCTCAGTTTCTGGTGTCCAGGATTCTGGTAATCCTTTTCAATGCAGCTGCAAGTGTGAGCTGCTCTGGCTCCCATCTGCAACAGCACATGGCTTTAACAACCTTCCCAACCTAAAAGAAGCAGTATTCTGAGGTCTGATGTCAGTTTGTTTGTTTGTTTATTGTTTTAGAGGAATCTGCAGACAATTTTTTCAGTTTCTAGGAGAAGCACTGGACGCCAAAAGTAGAATAATGAAAACTGAGGGAAATATTAAAGGTTAATGTCTCCCTAGTTCTCGAAAGCAAGAAAACTAAAATGACTGTCAGCATGAGAATAACCATAGAGGATCAGAATGAGCATTCATCCACTCACATGTCCTGTCTCTGGTGTATGCTTAGACCAGAATAAGCATGTGCTTCTAGAGCATCCTCCACCGTAAAACTTCCTGGCTACCAGTCAGGCTCAGAGACTTGCCATGCTAGAAGTTGTTTCCTCTCTAACTTCAGTGGCTTTTTTAAGGACCTTTCCTCCCTGACTTTTTGTAATTGCTTTCTGAATCTCTACCTATTTCTGTTACAGAGAGCACCTTGTGGTGATAAGTTTCACCATTTCACACTGTGATGACAGAGAAGGGCTGTGATTTAGCAGCCTGCAGCAGGAGCATAGAAGCACAGAAAGCACAGGAAAATGGCAACTCCACTGCACTGGGTCAACACCCAGCACTGGTGTGAAAACCAGAGATGCCAAGTGGAGTGGAATTTGTCTGTGCCATGGAGCAGAAACATAAATAAATGTTCTTGATAGCCTTCAGATTAGAGTGGTAACAGGGAGCTGATGCCAGGTCCTGGTCTAGCAAGGTGAGTCCCTGATTGCTAGGATATCAGTGGTGTTGACCAGTTTTATTGCAGCAGTACCTAAAGGTACTAACTTGGATGTGATTTGCATTTTCAAGATGCTGTAAACATACAGCAAAAAGACATCTCAGCTCCTGACAGCTGGCCACTGAAATATTTAGTGAACAAGAGCATGCGGATTCAAGTGGGTGCACAAGGCTGTAGATAGCCACTATTTTGCTTTTTCCATTTCTAGATTTGCTGGATGTCTGAGTTGGCACTAGGAATTGCAGGTTGTGAGAACACCTGTCAGACCATAACCATAAAAATGAGAAGGCCCTGTTGGTTTACTAGCTTCTTATGATGCTCTTGAAGGAGAACCCTCTTCCCCAGGATGAAGTGCAGGGCTGTATCTGACATATCCACCAAATTCATCTCTGCTCTTGATGTGGAGTGTGATGTAACCAGTCTGTCAGGCCTCTCCATACTTATACTTCAACCACTGCCCCACATTCCATAAAAGTTTCATCCTTTTGGCTTGCTTCATGGTGTGCATATGTCACAATCATGGATAACCTCTGCAATAGCATCTGTAGTTAAATCCACCCCTTAGTCACAAGCTCATCAGTATGTGGTTTCTCTTCCTTGGTGACTAGAAGTGTCATGTGCCCACCGAGCTAGAAAGAGTTCACCTCAGTGCTCCCAGTCCACGTCTGTTTAGAAGACTTTAGCTGTCTGGTCTACCTGATGGCTGGGTGTTCCTGAGTGGCCTGGCTTTTAGGTATGTCAGCATCTGTGTGCTGTACCTTCACCATTAGTGTCTCACAGCCAGGCAGCAATGTCTTGCCAGAGGTTGGCAGCCCAAATAAGTTTCCGTCTGCACTTATGGTTGTCCTGTTTCCATACATCTAGCCACCCCCATAAGGCATTTGCTGCCATCCATGAGTCAGTGTAGAGATAAAGTAGCAGCCACTTCTCCTGTTCAGCAATGTCCAGGGCCAGCTGGATGGCTTTTGCAACTGGAAATTGTCACAATTCTTCTTCTGCCTTATCCATTTCTGCAGCTTGCTGTGTAGGACTCCAAACAGCAGCTTCCCACCTCAGCTAAAAGGAAGAAAGCAGGCAAAAACACCAGGAGACTTATATGGATAAACAGAGAACACCTGGTGAAAATCAGATATAAAAGGGGAACACACAAAGCATGGAAGCAGGGACTGGTAACCTGGGATGATTACAAGGAAGTTGCTCGTGTAA
>JANIJG010018378.1:0-12885 GCA_024611175.1 Megaceryle torquata | reverse complement strand
GGCGGGGTGGGAATCTCTCCAGACAAGGAGACTCCACAGCCTCTCTGGGCAGCCTGGCACAGGCTCCCACACCCTCAGATCAGCTCATACCTTTGTCCATCAAGGCTGCACTCTCGTTCCCATGTCTCAGCAGAGCTGGGAGGTGAATACCCACCACACTTCAGGCTCAGCTGAGCCTGTACATTGGTGCTGACAACACAGAGGGAAAAAAAAACTGCTCCAAAGAAATTTACCCGATGACCAGGAATGTTCTTACAATCAGGTTGGCACACACAAGTCCTTGGCAAGAGGGTGAATTTTGCCTCCAAAAATACCTTGAGGTCAACTTAGAACAGGTTTCTTGAGGACTTGTGCAGGTGAGTTTTGAATCCAGGGATGAACAATCCCCCATCTTTTGGTTCCTGCAGGTGGTGTTTGACCACCTGCATGGTGAGTTGAAAGGTCTCCGTGAGGATCAACAAGCCCCACACTTAACATGTCCTTTGTCCTGCACTCAAAATCTGACCAGCAACACTGGACATACTCCAGTATACCATTGTCTATCTTGTACTGGCCAGCTAAAGGCAGGTCCAGTAAGCTGAGTGGGTCTCACAAATGCTGACCAGAGGGAAAACTCTCTGTTCTTGAGTGCCTGGCTGTGCTTGTGCTGGTTCAGTCTGTGACAGGGTTGGGTCCCTCAACCCTAGAGCTGTCAACCTGTTGCAACTATGTTTGACCCAAAGAAGGTTTTAATGTGAGAATGAGGGGGTAAATAAGGGAATTAGGAAACAAATTACCACTAATCACTCTTATCTACCTACTCCTAGGTAGATAAGTACCACACAAGCACTACTAGAGACTGAAGGGCAGATCCAGATCAGTCTTAAAGACACACAAACCCATTTGCAGGATGGGGCCAAACCCAGCTCAGGGTCTTTACATCAGCCCTTGGCCAGAGGGAGGAATGAACCCTTGAAGATGGGTATGGCCAACGGAAGGTCTGAGCCAACACCAGAATGTCCCAGAGGCGCAAAAGTCAGCAGATTATCCCAAAGATCCATGGGAATATGGAACAAAGACCAAAAATGGCAGGATTGTGACTAAAAATAGCCACGGTACAGCCTATCAGTGGCAGTGCTCTGAATAATGATTAGGAGAAGATTGATTCTGCTGGATAAAGTGAATTATACAGGGCGGGGGGGTGGGGGCACAACACAAACTTCCCCAGAGTTTCCTTCTTCTTTTTCACCAAATCCAAACTTTGGCATTTTTATTCTTGATTATTTTTTTCCCCTTCTTGAGGCTCTTTGACTAAAACTACCAAAAAAACCCCAAAAAACCAAAAAAACAAAACCACAAAAAAACCCACCAAAACCAACCAACAAAAAAAACCCCCCAAAACAAACAAACAACCCCCCCCCCCAAAAACCCCAACCCAACCCCTCACATTGCATTACCCAAAGCCATTGAATCACTGAAATCCCACCAGTTAGACACCAGTTTCATCCCTCAGTGTTTCGAGGGATGCAAAGCAAAAAGCGCTCTGCTCCTTTAAGCTCGCACAAAGCTTCTTTATATTCAGGTGGAGTCAAGCCTTCCTGGGCTATATAAAGTTTCAGGGAGAGGCAGAGGGCAGCAGCTGTTTTGCTTAGATCTTAGCGAGCCTTCGGTCTCATCATGGTAAGAAGCACGTCTCGTATTTGTCTTCGTCTTGACTTGAAATACCAACTCTGTATTTTCCAAGGGTGCTGAGCTGAGCAGCTCCCTGCTCGCTTCTCTACTCTCCATTCTCTGGGAAGGGGTGGTGGTGTTAATTCCAACCAGCTTGGTCTAATTGCTGGTTACCTTCTGGTTGATTGATTCAAAGTTTGTTCCTTATAAGGGAAAAGTGAGGGAGGTGGTTGGAAAGGAGTTGGTTAAGTGGTTTCTTGCTGGTTTTTTTTACTCCCCCTTTGGAGCTTTTGAGGTGGGGTCTGTAAAGTTGTGAAGTTTCTGTTTCTTTCATGCAAGTTGGAGTTTACTTTTTTTTTGAGGGGGGGTATCCAGCGTATCTCGATAGCAGACTGAGGTTTAAATTGTGACACTGTTGGCCCCTTTCCCAAAGTTTAACCCTTCAACTCTCACACCATCCCAGGGAACTAGAGCAACTTGCAGAGACCTTTAGGGTGTTGGTTTTCTTTTTTTTTTTTTCCTTTCCTTGGGAGTGAGCTGCCATGTTGCCTTTGTCTGCTACAGACCCTTGGGAGGATTAGATATTAAATGAATCAAGTCATATGTCCGTTCCCCCCGCCTCTTCCTTCAAGTTTTTGCCTGGAATCTTTTGCTCTAAAGAGTCTGCAGCTGTGAGACTGAAAGGGATTGATCTGGTTACTAAAAAAAACCCACTACAACCCCGATTAATGCTGCCTGAAACTTTCTGTGAAGAAAAAGAACCTGCAACTGTCACCTTATAGCAAATGCAAAAAGAGTAACTCCTGGGAAAAATCTGAGGGGTGTCCCTTTGCATGTTGCAAATGGAAGAGAACTTCAAAGTCACTCGTGGTGAGCTGGCTTTTGAACTTTTCCTTTCATCTGCTGACTTCTAGAGTCTGGCTCGGCTCTAAAACAGTTAAAAACATTTACATGGTGTTTCCAATGGGAAAATCAGCTGGACAACAATAGGCTGCCTATAGCCAGAGCCTGTAAAATGCAGTTTATCTGGATGCAAATGGTTGGAGAGCTGGGATCTTAAAAAAAAAAACAAAACCCAAAAAACAAACCCAGGACAACCCCCCCTAAAAAGAATCCCCAAAGAAACCCCAACCTCTGGCATGTTTGGGGGGGGGGGAATCCTATAGGAAGAAAACCTGCACTTGCTTCCTTCTAACAGGCCCCTCTTTTGTTCTTTTTTTTTTCCTTTTTTTTTTTTCTTTCTTTTCTTTTAGGTCTCTTTTGAGTGTGTTTGTGGGGTTTATTTTGAGGTGGTTGGTTATTATTTTTTTGTTGTTGTTGTTCCCATTCCCTGTACTCTGTGCTGAAAATACCAACGCTCCCTTGAAGCAGGTGCTGGGACGGGGGAGCTGGGAGCAGATAGTGAGCAGAGCAGCTGTCCCAGCTAGGACTGGTGAGGCGGCTGTGGCACTGACCCGTGCAAAGCTGTGGCGAGGAGCTATTGCAACCATCTTGCTGAGAGGGATGGGCAAATGGCAGTCAGCATTTCCCACATAGTGCAAATATCAACTCGGAGAGGGATGACTTGAACGCAGACTCCACACCCAGCAGAACTGGTGATCTTGGCCCAGACTGGGATTAAGCGGTGTTTAGCCAGCTGTGGGTAAGGGGGTTGGTGTCCCTGTGTGGTACCAGCAGCATTCATCCAGTTGGTGTCTGGTATAAAGTGAGGTGGATGAACTGGGCATGTGGTGGCCACTGGAGTTGCTTGAGGGTTGAGAAATGTCTTGGCATATCTGTGGTTGGAGACTAAGAGGGGAGAAGTTGCATCCTTCTCCAGATGGCTACTGCCACAGTGATGCTGGGAGGGCTGGAACCCCTCTGCTGGGAGGCCAGGCTGGGAGAGTTGGGGGTGTTCAGTCTGAGGAAGAGAAGGCTCTGAGGAGATCTTCTGGTAGCCTTTCAGGACTTCAAAGGGTCTGTCAGAAAGATGGGGACAGACTTTTGAGAAGGGATGGTTAGAAAAGGACAAGTGGTGTTTGGTTTAGACTAAGAGAGAGATTTAGACTGGACAGAAAGAAGAAATTGTTAATGCTGAAGGTGGTAAGACCCTGGCCCAGGTTTTCCCCAGAGGTGGTCACTTCCCTATCCCTGGCACCATTGCAGGGGAGGTTGCCAGGGCTCTGAGCACCCTGCTCTGGTTGCAGATGTCCCTGCTCCCTGAAGGGGAATGGACTAGATGACCTTGAAAAGTCATTCCAACTCAAACCATTCTATGATGCTGTATAGTGGTTGGTGCCCAGGACTGTCAAGCATTACTCAGAGGATGGTGACTTTCAAGGGGCAGAGTCCCTCTGGCAGAATAGTTCTGCCTGGGCTGTGCAAACACAGAATGTCCTCTCAGCCCTGAGACAACTGGGCTGTCAATGGCATTTGTTATGCTCATGGTTGGTTACGTGAAGCAGGGCAGCTGGGCTTCTCTGTGAGACCCCCAACTCTGGGTAGGACAGGGTGGTGGTATGAGGTGAGACCTGAACCAAGCTGCCCATCAACCAAGCTACCAACAATGGGATCAGCTGCACTGCTTGCCATCCCCAGGTGGGATCACCAGCTCCTTTTCCTGGTGACCCCTTGGGAAGCAGCAGTGCCCCATGCCATGTCTGTAACTGAGAATCTCTGCTTGGGAACTGGAACATGAGCTTCTATCATCGCTGCAGACGTGCTTTGATCTTAGGCTTGTGGAAACAGCAGAGATGCCAATTACCCGGGGAAGTGCACAACCATCAAGAGTCTCCAGAAGACGCCAGTACCTTCAGTACTGCCCTGGAGTTAGTTGGAGGCTCCTGGAAGGTGACCTGGTTAAGTCAGGACTCCAAGCCTCTCCCTGGATGTCTGTCTGCCCTTGTTCTGGCTCTGGGCAACTGCTGGTTTCTTCCAGCCTCATTTCCTGCTGTGGGTTTCCCAAGCTTGACCTCTCCCTGCTTGGCGCAGAGCTTCTTTTGGATCAAGGATCCCAGAGCTGTTGTCCCCAGTGCCCCATTGCTCTGGGACCTGGGGGAATAACAGCTGCTCCACTCCATGGTAGGACCAGTTGAGCACTGAGTGTGCTCAGCTGCTACCCGCCTCCGCATGAAGCCCATCACCTCCTTCCTTCCTTCTCCTCCCCATGGGCTGGAAGAGCTTTTCCTTGGGATGCTGTGTGCATGGCTTGGCTGTGTCCATCTGCCCTGCAGATCAGGGCATGATCCTCTCTTCAGGTCCCAGCGGTGGGCGGAAGCCGCCTGTTTCCCTAATCACGGGTGGTAGGGCTCCGTAGAGAACCACGGGGGCTGGCTCTAAGTCATGGGATGTCTAAAAACTCTCCTTAATGAGACGTTTCCCCTTCCAGAGGGAGTGCATTTCCATCCACATCGGGCAGGGTGGCGTGCAGATGGGCAACGCCTGCTGGGAGCTCTACTGCCTGGAGCACGGCATCCAGGCGGACGGGACCATTCCTGGTGCCAAGCAGGTGAAACCTGCAGAGCCCAAGTCTGAACAAGTGGATTCTTCCTTCGAGACCTTCTTCTGTGAGACAGCGTCTGGGAAGCACGTGCCCCGGGCAGTGTTCATAGACTTGGAGCCCACTGTCATCGGTAATAGTGGGGACTCTGGGTGTTGTGGCATCTTTAACCATCACCCCTGACCTTTTTAACTTAGGGTTTGTGTTGCTGCCCATATTGTCCAGCAGCCCCCACTCCTCTGCTCTAGCAAAATGTCTCCAACCATGCCCTAGGTGATCCTGCTCTGGCAGGGGGGTGGGACTTGACAATCTCCAGAGGTCCTTTCCTACCCCTACCCCTCTCTGCTTCCTTCCTTCTCTCTCTGCTTCCTTCCTTCTCTCTCTGCTTCCTTCCTTCTCTCTCTGCTTCCTTCCTTCTCTCTCTGCTTCCTTCCTTCTCTCTCTGCTTCCATGACCAGAAGGAGACAGAGTTTGGATTTTTAAGTGAACCTGGGAGTTACAAACCCATTCTTCTTACTAAATTGACTTGACTTTGATCCTTCCTTTTGAGACCTGCTGTCTTGAGCAGGATCCTCAAGTGGCGTGGGTCTATTAACCTCCATGGCTCTGAACTGAATGACACCATCATATGACCTGCTTGAGGCACATTTGGTTTTAATTCTACCCATGAAACATCTTTGGGCAGATGAGTGCCACAAATTTCCTGGTGTCTTGCTCTGTCAGTGTTGTACTTCTCCTTCCAGCTCCATTAAATGATGATGGGGGGTTGACTTGATTGTGGCACTCTGAATTAGAGTGTCTTCCTAGAAAACAAATGCATTTTCATGCTCAAGGAGCTGGTGGATGCAGGTGGTTGGGAGTCATTGTCATCTACCTGTTTCTGCCTTCAAGGCTTCTCCTGGGTGTTTGCTCCTATCTTACCATCTAGGATGTCTGACTCATTGCATCTGATGAAAGGAATGTAGACTTTTGTTTTGGTTCCACTTAATTTCTAGGTACTTTATCAAGGCACTAAATTGAGAACATAGTGAGCAAGCCAGTAAAATATGAAGCATGTCCCATATTGAGACTGAGTGGGTTTAAATACCTGCTGGAGGTGTCTCCAACCTCATTGCCTGCATGAAGCCTAGAGAAACGGCTCCTAATGCTGTCTTCACAAGGTGCCCAGAGCTTGGTTGGATATGTCTAGAAGAAACATCAGCACTGGAGGCATTCTGTCTCCTTCAGTGCACCGTAGAGCTGAGGATGGAGGGAGTGCTTCCAGCCACCTCAAGATGCTTTTCAACAAGCAGAAACGAGCTGTGTGAGGTAATCACAATAAAGTTGGAAATGTAGGTGGTGTCCTAACTCTTTATGACAAATGACATTAGGATCTCAAAGTGGTGCTGGGTGAAGATGGAGGAGGTATAGTAGGATCTTGACAAATTAGCCTGGACAGGGTGATTCTTACCCCTTCTCTTATTCCCAGTCTGAACTAACCATGCTGTGACCATCTCACGTGAGCTCCTGGTAGATTCACTGCATGTCTTACTGTGTCACACTGATGTCTAGAACCTGTAACTGTGTACTGCTCTCCATGACTGCTCCTCCTTGTGCAGATGAGATCAGGACTGGGACCTACCATGCGCTCTTCCATCCAGAGCAGCTCATCAGTGGCAAGGAAGATGCTGCCAACAACTATGCCCGTGGCCACTACACTATTGGAAAGGAGATCATAGACACTGTCCTCAGCAGAATTCGTAAAATGGTAAGAGAAAAAATCCCTTAAAATAAAACAGATTTGCAGCATAGGAGGTTGGAAGGGACATCTGGAGATGCTCTGGTGCCACCCCTCTGCTCCACCCAGCAGGGTCACCCAGAGCAGGGGGCCCAGCAGCGCAGGGTCCAGGCGGGTTGGGAATCTCTCCAGAGAAGGAGACTCCACAACCTCTCTGGGCAGCCTGGCAGCCTCCCACACCCTCACACCACTGGAATCTCTGCTGGTTTCTTCCATTTAAACCCTTCCCTATTTCTTTTATTTTTTTTTTTCCCCATTTTGCAGCGTAGGGGGATTTGTGAAGACCTGGCTTCCCTTTGTCCTCTTCCTGGGGGTGATCGTGACCGTTGTTCTCACCCTTCACTTGCGGTGATGGCAGCTGTGAACTCCCCGTTCCGTGGGCACACGGAAGAAGAAACTGTGACTGATCCAGCGAGATGGAGGCAGGGGACTCTGTGAGGCTTTCTCCGAGGAAGGTGGCAACTCCACTCCATTGTAGCAGCTCATCTTTGTTTCCTGGAAGTGGCTTCTTTTCCTTCTGTTCTTGTTCTGTTGATGGTGTCTCCCGCTGTCCCGCACAGCCTCCTGCTCTCTCCCTTTCTGCAGTTTGGTAGGTCAAGACACGATCGGGAGAGGAGAGGCCTGGACACCTTTGCTTTCAGTGCCAAGTCAAAAGCTGCAAGGTGAATCCTGGCTCAGGAGCACGAGCAGACAGACCCAGTGAGGTTCTCTCTGATGTCTGCTTGCTTCCTCTTGGCAGACTTCATCAGATGCTTCCTCAGACGTCCAAGGAGGAGTTGTTTCCCTGTTGTGCGACTCTGCAGAGTGCCGCTCGCTGGCGGCCTCCCCGGGCCTGACAGGAAGGTGTTGAGAGGGGGTTGCTCCTCCAAGGAATGTTCTTTGGCAGGCCAAACTCATCTGGTCCTGCTGGTGAGCCCAGAAAGGCAGGAAAGTCAGATCAAGTGGCTTGGGTACAGCTCGTGGCAGTCTGCAGGCTTTCAACAGCCTGTTGCAGAGTTGGGAGTCTGCTGTTGAGTCCCCTTTTAGCTTGTGCCAGAGAAAATACAGCTTCCCGGCTTCTCCCGCCACTCTGAATGTCTAAAGTTGTCGTTCTGCTTCTCACAAGCCACTTATTTTCCTTTGATCCCCAGTACTTTGTGTGTCCCAGCGTACCCAAGCCTGCCACAGCCGCAGGTATGTGCCTCAGAGGCAGAGGGCTCTGAAAAGCACTTGAGACCTGAGCTTTGTGGGGCCATCAGAGATTAAAAGCGATGGTGATGGAACTGGAAAGCATCCAAGTCCCAGTTGGGCTTTGCTGCAGCAAACTGGGGCGCTGTCTTTCTTACAACTGGTTCCAGGAGGTCTCTCTACTTCCTTGGCGTGCTTTGAAGAGCTCACTTGGGGTAAAAGTGCTTTGCAGGACTGGCTTTTGTGGGAGAAATGCTGGTTTGGCAGTGCTGGGGGGGCTGATGGCCCATTTGAGCCCCAGGTCGGGTAGTAGGGGGTCAGTTGTTCTGAGTGCTGGGCAGGATGTGAGTTTGGCTGTGACCCGGAGGCTCTGCCAGGGCCAAAGCAGCAGGCCTGGGTTTGCTGAGGCTCCGTCTGGCAGATGCTGCTTTCGGGGGAGGCTCTGAGCCACAGAGTGTGTGGCCAGAGGGTTGTGTGCCATTGAGCAGCTCCCCTCTGACGGCAGAGGAGGGAGAGCAGCTTTCCCCCTCGTGCTGTGAAAGGCCAACTCTACTCAGCTACCTGATGGATTTCAACCTCAAGCAGTGCTCATGGCCAGCAAGAAAACTCTTCACTACCTGCCCTCCCTGTGGCCTCCTCTGACTGGGAGGCCAGCTCACCATCACCCTGCTGACCTGTCCCCCTGTGCCTCCTCATCCTCTCCCAGCTCCTCCAGCCATAGGGGAAGCTTGGGGACTCCTCCTGGGCCTCTTGATTTCTGTTTTTCCTCAGTCCCCATCTACCTGGGGCTGAAATCCTCCTCTGTGGCTGCTCATTACAGTCATTTCAAGTCTGTGTGGAGAGCAGGCTGGAGGCTGCTGGGCCTGGGGCTGATGAAAAAGCCAAGCTCTTGATCAAAGAGAACCACGCAGTTGAAAGGATGAGCTCTTGCCGAGCTGCCCCGTGTCGCCGCGGTCTCCACCCAGCCAGCCTGTGGCTAACGTGCCCTGGGACGAGGCAGCAGAACAGGAGGGATTTGTTTTTTGCCTCTCTTTTTAATTTCAGTGTGATTCCTCAGCGTGACCCACCGAGGACGCGCTCGCATGCCCTGGCCCCGGGGCTGAAGCCAACCTGTCTTCGCAGTAGCAATAACCTAGAGACTCAGGCCCGTCTCGCGCCGACTCGGTGCTTTATCGAGAAGCTCAATGAGCGTTGCCAAAGCAGAGACTTGGAGTTGTGGGAGAGGCTGGGAGCGGGGCTGCCGGCCACCGTCCCCGCTCCGGGGACTTCTGAGAACACGTTGAGTGCCGTTCCCCACCGTGAGAATCCTTCTCTCTTGTCTCACTCTTAACTCTTGGGTTTTTGCCGGGTTTCAAACGGAGACATGGCGAGCGGCGAACGGGCCTGGTGGTGGATTGGGAGTGCTGGCTGCCGGGGCGGGGAACGCGGCGCTTCACCCCGGTCCTGGCCAAACCCACCCGTGGAGGTGGAGAATGGCTCTGGGCACCCAAAGGAACCGGCGAAGGGGAGAGCACAGCCCAGAGCAAAGCTTCAGCACCACCCCGCACGTCCGTGCTGGACATGCAGAGCTCTCCGTAGCCGCCCGGTGAAGGCCGGTGGCCGCAGAGGTCGGATGAGGGTGGGCTGGTTGGATTTATGGTCTTCCCACGCTGCGGGAGCGCGGAGAAGCCCCGGCGGTGCTCAGCACGGCTGCGCTGCTGTGGGGCTGCTTCCTCGGCGTGGGAGGTGACGGAAGGGGGGGTGGGTGGGTGAGAAATGTCATCTCCTTGCAGCTTCCTTCATCTCACTGCCGGCTTCTTCCCAGTGCCCCCTTCAACTTGTTCACACTAAAGGTTCCTTCCCCTTCCAGGTGCCAGTTTTAGGCTTCCCTCGTGCTGCAGAGCTCCGGGCTGTTGCCATCGCTGCCCCGCGAGGCCGAGCCCTCCGTACCCTCACCTGTTGTTCTCTTCATCTCTGTGGGGCGCTGGATGACTTTGTACCTAGCAAATCTCGGCCTCTGTGGTTTCCTAATCCTGACGGTTGGGGAAATAAACTTTTTGGTGGATGTCTCCAAGTGCTCCATCTCCTAGTCAAGACTCTCTCCTCCTTCCAGCCACGAGCAGGGTTGATATTTCCCCCCTCCCTGTCTGGCTGCCCGCAGGAGCTGGACCTCCAACCTCCCACCTTTTCCTTTCTGAGCCTGCCCTCTCTGTTGCTTTGGTGCAAAACTCCCAGCCCTGCTTTCAGACCTGGGAGGGGTCTAGGGGCAGGAGGAATCCAATTGCCGCAGGCTGGGGGGCATTTGCAGGTTTTAATGCCGTGTCTGGAAGCTGGGGACGCGCTGAGGGGCTCGGTTGTGTTTGGGAGGAGAAGGGGCTCTGCCCTTTGCTGATCCCAAAGCCTCTGCCCGCTCAGCTGAGCCCTGGGCAGGGGGGAGCTGAGCACTTTGGGGAGGAGGGTGCTTTTTTAGAGGATAACCTCCCTTCTTGCAGGTTGATCCCCTTTAGCTGTCAGTAGTTTTCCCTTTCCCTTCATTTCTCCAACATCCCTGTTTTCTGGGAGGCTGGATCCTTCCTCCTGCCGGGGCAGAGCCCCCCATCCTCCATTTCCCCACAAGCTGAAGGGGGAGGCACGCTTGTGCTGGGCCTGGGGCTGCCGGGAGCCAGAGCAGGAGGTGAAGAGCTACACTTGTTTTCCCCTCTCCCACCAGGATACCAGTGCCTGAACTGGGAGCGAGGGAAGCTGGGCCTGCGAGCGCTGTAACGATTGTGATGCAGCAGCCGCTTTCCCGTGACCTCTGATACCCAGCGCCTGAAGCTGGGCAGGCGAAGTGGATCAGCATTAAAAGCAGGCTGTGTGAAAGGCTCGGGGGCTGAAGGGCACAGCCATTCTACAACCCCCCCCCCCCCCCGGATCCAAACCCCGCTGCAGCTCCCTGAGCTCCAGTCCCTGCTTTGGCCCCAGGGCTGCAAAACGGCAGTTGAGCCCTCCGGGGGGGTTCATCCTGTGCCTGTTGGGTGCTGGAGCACGAGGGGAGGATGTAAAACCTCTCCAGGAAGGCTTTGCGGAGCTCTGTTCGGCTCTAACCCTCCTCCTGGGTCCCCCTGTGCCTCCCAAGCAGGGCAGGTTTTGTTTAAGCTGCTTCTGCTGCCCAGGGAGCCGAGGGAACCCGGCCGGAGGGCTGAGGGAGCAGAGCTGCAGCCATCAGCTCACGGTGCTTGGGGATTATACAGAAGCAGGGGTCTGAATGTGCCAAGATAGTCACCCTTGGGCACCCGGGGTGCTCACAGCTCTGGCCGCAGCGGGAGCCTGGACTGTGCTGACCCCACTCCTCTTGTTTCTCTCTCCTACCTCTTCGCAGGGTCAGCCCAGCCCCAGAGGCTGCTGGAAGCCAGGGGTGCTGCCCACCCAGCCGGGGTGCTGGTGCTGTAGGTGCTGCCTCGGTCCCCCACCTGCAAACCCCCCAGCACATGCTCCCTGCCTCAGTTTCCCCCCAGGAGAGCCAGGTATCCTACACCTCCCGAGAAACAAGTCCTTGGAGGGGAAGCAGGGCAGGACTTGCTCCTCCCTCCCCACTGCCCGAATGTCTAGCACAGAAATGAGGCAGAACCTGTTCTGTGCACCCAGGGGGTGCTGCCAGCACCCAGCTCCCTGGGGAGAGGAGAAGGGGGTTTGTTCCCTCGGCTGCTCCTTCGGCTGGAGCTGGGCTGCCTGGCTCGCTCCAGGGTCTCTGTAAGGAAAACTGTCCCCCAGGGCTGGCCCAGCATCTTGTGGGGGCCAGAGGCTTCCCCGTGTCACCAGGCTGATGCAGCCTCTGGCCACGGCCACCCCACGCTGAAGGAGGCTCTGTGGCTGTGGCTGAAATCCAGCAAACTCGCTGTGTCTCTGGGTCACCAGGGAGGGGTGGGGACAGTCCCCCAAGCAGGATGTGACCCACTGCTCCCCCATGCCCCTGCCTGCGGGGTCAGGCTCTGTGCTGTGCCATGCTCCAGGCTGCCCTGAGGAGGGGCACTGAGACCATCACTGGGGTGTTGGGTACCATCCATCTGTCGGTGTATCCATCTCCAGCCACCCAGGAGCAGGGGGCAGATCCTGACACATCCTTTACTGTCCCAGCCCATAATCTGGCCATTGCTGGTATGAAGGGTCCAGGACACACTGGAATGGCTCAGTGCCCATTCTGGGTGACCTTGAGCTGTGCCCATGAGCCCGCCTGTGAGGCCATGACAGTCCCAGAGCCATCACCACCCCCCTACCCTGCAGAGACCTTCCCACGCTCCCTGCATTTCCAGGGGACCCACAGCAGGTTCCCCATCCATCCAGGGCCTCTCCGCAGCAGAGCTGAGCAGCAAGCACCCTGTGAGGGGAGGAAGAGGAGGGCGGCCAACAGCCAGCCAGCCAGCCGTTGCTAAAGTCTCATTTCCTTAGAAACCACCCTAAAAATAATCCCCTTTTCTTGCGGTCCTGTGCTCGGCGTGTGCTGCTGCTGCACCCCACTGCAATTCCTCCCCCAGCAGCACTGCTGTCTCCCCAAAAGCTGACTGGATTATGTCGTGGGGAGCCTGACTCACCCCCAGCTCCCCCCAGCCAGCCACCCTCCTTCTGAGATGGAGGGAAACAGAGGCACAGAACCTGTGGTGCCGGGGGAAGGATGTTCCTGCTCTGGGTGCTGGGGGAAGCCACTGCCAGGCATTTGTGGCCTGATCCTGCGTGAGGCTGAGCATCCAGGTTTGTCCTGGGTGGTTGGGAGCCCTGGTCCTTTGGAGCAAGATGGGATTGTACTGGGCAGGATGGGAGCTGTGGGGCTGGGGGTGGCCTGTGGGATATGGGGGGG
>JANIJG010018377.1:21357-34318 GCA_024611175.1 Megaceryle torquata | reverse complement strand
GGGGGCTGGAGGAGGGAAGCAGCGCGGACTGGGGAGGAGACGCCCAGGCGGATCATGGATGTCGAGCGGCTGCAGGAGGCTCTGAAAGGTGGTGCCGGGGCTTGCGGGGGGGTGGGGGGAGCGGTGTCCCCACGCTGAGGCGGGGAGACGGACACGGGGGTCTCTCTCGCAGGTGAGATCCTCTATGGGTGAGGGAACCTCCTTCGCTGGGGGCAGCAGCTTTCCCTTCGCCGGGAGCGCGGGTCGGGGTCCCTGTGCTGTGGGGAGGGGGCTGCTGGCGTGGTAGGGAAGGGGGTCCCACAGAGCGGGGAGGGGCGACGAGGCTCCCTGTGGGGAAGGAGGCGGGTGAGCCCCGAGTCCCCGCTGCCCTGGCGATCTCCCCGGGCTCGTTCTGGGCTGCGTGAAGGGGGAGCAGCAGAGGGAGGTTAGTGACCCCACCGGCTCCCCTTCTCCGACAGGCCTGGGGCTCACCTCGCCTCAGTGCCCTCCTCTCCCCTCGCCTGCCTGCCTTCCCTCGGCCTTTTCTTTTCTTTTCTTTTTTTTTTTTTCCTTCCCTTTTTCCTTTTTGTCCATCCCTAGTCCGCTCTGTTCGAGCTTGCCTTGCTGGGTGCAGCATGAGGAAATCAGCCTCTTTCTCTGTGGTAGCCGCTCAAAAGAAGTTGCAAATCAACTTTGGCTACTCAGATGCATGTAGTTTCACCACACGGAAATATTGTTTTACAGAGCTGGGAAGCTGGTGGAGCTCTTGGGAACAACTAAAGCATTGCGAAGGCGTGAAAAAAAAAAAATTGTGGCAGCTTTACTGATCGTTAAAGCAAACAAATCGCTGATTATTGTGATTTTTTTGTTCTGTCCTATCTTCTTTTACCATTTTCTTTGTGTCATTCTCATACCAACAGATTTTGAGAAGAGAGGAAAGAAAGAAGTGTGCCCAATACTGGATCAGTTTCTTTGTCATGTTGCTAAGACTGGAGAGACGATGTAAGTGTGACTTTTTTTGGTGATCTTCAGTTTTAGCTTCCAAAATTTTTGCATTTTAAGTCAATGAGGTGCCCCCAAGATTCTCTTTTTGTCTGTAGATCGCTTCTGTGAGCTAAATAAGCTTGCCTTGGTTCCCATTTAATTTTGCATGGATTAGTTTTGTTTGCTGGTAGTTAGTTGCATCTAACAGGGAGACTTTTTGTATAGGCTTTGCTCAGGGATATCTGTCAGGTCTTACTGATCCTGCTCAGTGCAGTAAACCTGTTGCTCTTTCTACATTTTATGTGACATTCAGTTTTTCTAAGCGGACAGTTCAGCTCACTGTTGTGATGATGTCTGTTATATGCTGTTGTACTATCTGTTGTGTACAGCATTTAATAGTATTATTTATATAAAGATATGAACGGCTTAGAGTATTTCTTCCCAGGCTTTGTATACCCTGCTGTGTGAGGATTGCGTCTGAACCTTTTGCTGAAGAGGGGACAACCGTGTAGGTGCTTTCTGCAAAGGAGACGTAAGGGAACTACTACGAATTTCCGTGGCTGCTCGGATTTTTTCAGTTCGCAGGAGGTTTTCACTTTTCTTGCACTTTCTTTCCCAGATGAACCTCGCGGGTTTCCCTCCGGAGGGGTAATGCAGCTGGAAGGAGCTGAGCTCCACGCTCCTTGTCGGGGCTGAGCGCTGGTGCTGCGCTGGGTGACTTCCTTGCTGGATCACTATTTGGCAGGAAGGGGAAAGGCTTCCCTGGGCGCGTTACTATAGAGGTGCTCACTTTCTGGCTCCTAGGCTGTCTCCTTGTTTTTGAGGCCTAGTGCCAGGATACGGGATTCGGCAAGAGCTCTGTGCTTTTACTAGTGTTTTGTTAGCAACCAGTGATCGTAGCGCCTTTGTTCAGGTTTCTAGAACACCTTTAACTTGTAAGAGGTGTGTAGATTTTGGGTTTGTGGGTTTGGTTTGTTTGTTTTTTTTTCTTTTTGGGTAGCTCTCTAGTACTGCTTGAATTAATGGTTTTGAAAGAAAAACAAGTTCTGAAACGTACTTTGCCCTTTGAATAGAGGCTTTGGCTCAGCAGAAGTACACAGCTGTAATGCTTAATATTTTGGTGTAGTACTTATTTCAGTATGGGCTTACCGTGGTGTGTTTTGTATGCATAATATGTTTAAAATATTTCTCCTTCTCTGAAATATTTCTTTAGGATGATTCCCCCCCCCACTACTACATATATTCCAAAGTAATTTTAAAAAGTGACTTTATGAAGGCAAGTTCCAGGGAAAATTCTTCCCTATGTGAATCTTTGAGAATGAATAAACTCCCGACGTTATTTCCATTTGGGAAATCTAGATTCTGAAAATTACTATTTGATTACTACAAACTATTGCTTAAACCTGAACTGGAATCTATCATTTGGGACTTCATGCAGAATCCTGACCTTCTATGTTTCCAGGGTTTTCTTTGGCTGTTTTTTCCAGGTCTGTAGATGATTTTTTTTTTTTAAGTTTTCTTGAACCTTTCAGTTGCTTTTTTTTTTTTTAAAGATTCAGCTGTAAACATCAGAAGTATCTAGTGTAATCTGGAGACAGACATGAAAATATTGTTCCATAATGTTTAATTTGCTTCCCATTATCTATCAAAGTCTGTATTTCTACAAATATGGGGTTTTTTTTCACTGATGTGCTACATATTGAAGTATCAGGAAAAAATGAGTAAAATTAAAATCTCATGGTAAGCAGTTGTATAAAGATTGGTTATATGAATTATAGGAACTTAATGTGTTTTTAAAGTAGTACAGCTTGACCACTGTAAAAGGGTTTCTGAATATAGAAACCTACTAAATACCTGTTAATTAAAAATGAGCTCAATAGTGTATATTTCCAGTTATGCAGAAGTAACTTCCTTTAATAGAAATCTAACCCAGTAATAAATAATGGCCTTGGAATGAGAAGATTAAATCTAAAATTATAGTTTGTAGTGACATTTATTAGGATTTTTATGAAGTTGAGAGCTCAGTTTAAAAAGAAGGGGATAGTTAAGTCGGGGGTAATTACACAACTGGATTGCAGACTTATTTATTGAAAAACAATGGATCTTACTCAGTCACAGCCTGTTCCTAAAGTAACAAACAAAAAGTACTCCTGTAAGTGAGGACCAGGGCAAATAAGGACAAGTGAAATGTGAAGTATTTTTGCTTTGAGTTATTGTTGTTTCTAGGAGAATTATATAGTGTTCCTGGGGGTTCTTTCAGCTTTTTTATCTTAGTCTATGAATACAGATGGGGTGTTTGGTTTTTGTTTGTTTGCTGGTTGGGGTTTTTTTTGAGGATACAGTGTATTCGACGTCCTGGGTTATATGTTAAATGTTCTCACGCCCCACACCCCATGCCTCTTCTGGACATAGTTGCAGCAGATCTTGTAAACAATTAGTAAACTTAGTTTTAAAGGGTGCTAATAAAGTAAATTAAAATGTTTTCATCAAAGCAGGATCATGGCATGCATATCTTACTTAACAGATTGAAAGCATGGCCTCATATAAGGCCATCGGGTACCTCCCTGCCTCTGTTTGTGTCAATGTGCTTATTCATCCCACTGAGTTATGAAGAGGTAGATGCAGGTTTAGGTGAGGCTGTAATTTTACTATTGTTTCTTTTGGCAGCAGTCTTGGCTAACGTGGCCCTTGTGTCACTATTTCACTTGTGCTTGTTTGAATGTTTATGTAGCTGCATGGTAACCAAGAACAGAAACTGCTTACCATTGTAACTTTCTTTTTTGCGATACTGTTTTTAACAAGGTTCAGTTCATTGATCCAGTTTGTTTTGTCCCTGTTAACTGGTAAGTCAAGCCCCAGCACCACTGAAGAGGTGCTGTAGGGAAGGAACAAAGGGTGAGAGCTGTACAAGCCAGCATTGCATCTATGATAAGGCTTCTCAGAGGATGTCTTCATTGTAACTAAAAGCCTTTTTTATTTACAATGAAGGTCTGGAATGAAAATGTTGCTAAATTTGGTTACATTATCAGCATAAAGTTAGGTGTGTTATCAGTACCTCGCAGTAAAAGCCTGATCATACAATCACGTGTTAACTCCAGCTATTTGAAGTTTCAGCTATCTTCTTCTGCAAAGTTAACCATTCACTTAATTGTTTGCAAGATTACAGCCTGGATTTACAAAAGCCAGTCTAAACTTCCTTTAGTATAGGTGAACGGAAGCAAAAGTTTGATAGCTTGGCTACTTTGAAATGTTTTTGTTTCTTAATGGTTGCTATGATAAGACTTAGCCTTAGGTGAAATATAAAGTTAATGGTTCAACCTTTTTGAATTTTGTATTGAGTCTTAGGGCTTTGTTTTCAGAAGAGTAACATACTCTTTAAATGACTTGACTCTTTACTACGATACATTAATATGGAATTTCCTTAGTGAGACTAGGTATAGTCAGGGACTATCATTGTAACCTCCTTTATTTTATAAAATATCAGTATGACTTGCAAAACTGAGTGAAGAGCTACAAAATAGGATGTTTCTGTACTTTTTTTAATGAAAAAAATCTATTTTTTTCTGAAGTAGGAACAGCTTGAAGAGACGGTACAAAAGTCACAGCACTGCAATACTAGAAGTGAAGTGCAAGTTGGAAATACGTTTTTGTTCTCTTGAAAAATTCTTAAAGGATAGATATGAACATCAGTTATCAATTGTGATCTTATATCTTGTATTCAAAATAACATTTTCCCTTACCTCCTGGGAAGTTCTCTTTTATTTAACATTTCTCTGCCCCTTCAATAGCAAGAATGTTTCTAAACCTTTTATTTAGGTACTTCACCAAGAAAATACAATTTATGGGACTGGAAAGGAAAACTAGATTTTTCCTTTGGCTCTAATGTTGAAATTAAACTTAGAAAACAAAAGCAATCAAAAATTTTGTGTCCATTTTCTCTGTTTTTTTCCCCCCTGTCCTGCCCTGAGGCTGGCAACCTATAAAGCAGTTTTAATGGGTTGCTGTAGTGGAAAGTATAATACAGATGCTTACTGACAGTGAAGAAATCCAGAAGTAAGTAGCAAAGTATCAAAATGTGGAGAAATGCAGTATATAGGCAGAAGTGATTAACTGTAAAATAGTTCTAGGCTTAAGTAGAAAACACTGGCCCGGCCAGGATGTAATGTAGTCGTACCAGTTCTTGCCCTGAACACAGCATTAACAGCCATTAAAATACATTCTGGTTTTATTTCTTTCATTAAAATACTTTCTGGTTTTATTTCTTTGTGTAGTCAAATTCTTTTCTCAGAGTTTCTCTGGAAGATCTGAAATATTAATTTGCACCTCATCTAAGCCTGAAGACAGAAGTTCTCTCTTTGCTGGTTTCCTTGAGGACCAACATAAATGGTGTTCTGCCAAGTTTCTTGAGACACGTTTAACATGTGATTGTAGAGCAAATATGAACATTTGTAGTATCCTCACAGAAAAGTGTAAGTTGGAAGGGACTTCTGGAGGTCGTCCAGTCTGACCCTGTACTCAAGGGAAACCAATTCCAAAGTTAGTTTAGGTTACTTAGGACTTTGCGTGGTGTTTCTGAAAATCTCTGATGGCAATTCCATAGCTTCTATTTGGCTCCCTGTTTCACTGCTTCACCAGGTGCACTGGGAGAAATGTTTCACTTGGAGTTTCCCTTGGAGCAGCCTGGGACCACTGCCTCTTACCCTGCATTTGTGCACCTCTGAAGGGAGGCTGTTTCTGTCTTGCCTGTATTCATTTACCCTTCAGTGGTGAAGGACGACAGTTGATTCCATCACCATAGTGGGCTGTTTTACAGGAGATGGCATGCTGCCTTAGCCTCCTGCCTAAGGTGTGTGCTGCAGCTCTCAACTATCTTCGTGTCCTTCTGCTTTGTCTGCTTCTTTCCTATCTCTTTTGTATTACAGGACCCCAGAGTGGACACAGTGTTGTGGTGATGGACTCTTTAAGTGCCAGGTAGAGAGAGGGGTATAATCACTATCCCTGATACTGCAAATGTAATGCAGTGTGCAGGCAGCCTTTGTCACAGCCAGGGCAGACTGACAGATCTTCAGCTTCCTGTCTACCAGCACAGGTACTGGCCCTGGTATGGTCACTAAACAATGTCATTTGTAACTTGTTGCAGTTAGACTTTGGACCCCTGCAACCAGTGCTGTGTAGGCCTGATGGTCCACCGAGTCTGCAGCTGTCCAGCTTGGCTACAGAGCTGCTGTGGGAGACTGTGCTCTATGGCTTGCTGAACTTGAGTTGACAGTGTCTGCTGATCTTCTTCCCTCATTGACAGAGTCAGGTAGATCAGGGACAATTTGCTGTTGGGCAATTATATAACATTAAATGCAAGTTACATAACTGTAGTTCTGTCAAAGATAATGGCAAAAAGTCTTTTCACCCTTTGATACTGTTTCATGTACTCTATATAGTGGCAAACTTTTTTTCTTACTATATTTTGGAACACTTTTTTGGATCAGTTAGGCTTTTATATTATTTTGTTACAGCAGTGAAACAGTGTGGCAGCTGTAGAAGAGGTGTGAGTGGAGATAAGGTAGCAATGAACACATAGGAGAATAAGTTCCTGTGTATAGCTTTAGTATGTTAATTATAGATTCTGAACTTTTATACAGTAGTTTCCTTTCTTATGTTAGAAGTATGTAGATTTTTTTTTTTTGTAGACATATGCCCTTTAGTTTATTCCACATGCTTAAATTTAAGTCTACTTCTTTATAGAAAGTATGTTCACCGGTTTTATTCAACTAGCAGTTCTGTTGCTTGGCATGTGTATGCTAATAATTTTGGACTAGTTTTAAATTTTGTTCCAATTTGGAGGCAAATCATCCGGATATATTTAGAACTATTGGGGGAATGTTGAATTATGACTTAAAAAAATAAATTTCAAGTTCCTGTTGTAATAAACAGGATAGTATTTTCTAAAAGAAGTCTGCCTTTGTTAGTATAGGCCTCTTCCATTTCCATGTTCTCAGTGAAGCAAGAGATGTGAGTAAACTTCCTTGCATTGTTTCCTACTATTATTCCTCACTAACTCTGTTCCACTAAGTGGCTGGGATTATTCCCCACTAATTCCCATTTCACTGACACTGTTTTCTGTCTTGTAGCCCACTGATGTCTTTGAAGGACAGGAATCTCAGTTGAAAAACCTGCTGATGTATCTTTGTCGTAGATAATTTAGCTTTACTGCTCTTTTACCTGTATCATAAACATTATATATGTAACAAGTGTACAATTGTAGCACTTAAGAGGAAACAGTTGTGATACAGATGAAATCAGTTGCTTCTTTAGGAAACACACTATCATAGTGTTTCTCATTCTAAATGCTGCCACTTCCTATCTGTTGGGAGTGGGGTTTACAGTGTAAAGGTTAAACTTTAACTGCATTTATAAAATGTGCATGATGCACTGATCCTAATGTTAGTGTCTCTCTAGAATACCCACGTAAGGAAAGACAAAAAGGGCGAGCTCCTCATAGCAATAACAACTTTTTGGTGCAGTCAGACTATGTTAACCACAAACATAACTGCATGCACATGCAGACTTCCATTGGTAAATGTGTCTTTCTTTGCTGGTGCTACTTGCAGTCTGTTCTTACAAGTGCACTTTCTACTCGTTTTCTGCAGATGTTTAACTGTTACTTTGCACGGAAACCCACCCCACCATTTATTCTGTAGCAGTTAATACAGTCGCGTGTGTTTCTGGTGATCACCTTTAGTAATATTCTGTCGGCATCTTTTTACTTTTTAAGCTCAGTTACCCTGCCTGCATTGCCTAGTTGGGTTTGTTCCCATCCTCAGTAGCTATCAGTTTTTACCTTTACCTCTTGGTAGTGTTTCTTCACAGCTGTAGTGGCTGCCTCAGTATTATCTCTGTGTTTTGCAGTGGACTTCAAGTCTCCAGTTCCAGGATGGCCTGGCTTGATACTATTTAATTTGAAGTACTTTCCCAGCCATTCGAGTATTGTTCTATTCCAGGTTACACTTTACAGTAGCAAGGATTTTTTTTCTGTTCTGACCTTGTAATCGATGAGCTTTACTCCCTCTTCCTGTCTAAGTAGATTTTTGGGAAGGTTTGTGTTTGATGGCACCTGTTGGGGAGAAGGAACAAGGCAGTAGTGCATGCAGAAAGGAGGGTTTGAGGCAGTCTGGTTGACTTGTGGCAATGGTGAATCATCAGGTTTGTGGATAAACCTGACTGATGCAGCTCTTTCACGAAGCTGGTATGTGTCTTCAAGGTCTCAGTTTTAGAAATAATGCTACTTAAAGACAGTTAAAAGATTTCCACGATGGCTACACCTGATGAGGCTTTGCTCAGAAGTGGTAAGGAAGTGTGATGATGCAGAAACACCTAATGCCTGTGTATTAAGTCCCTCAGGTAGGGTACACATTGTCAGCCCAAGCTTTGTGTGTATCAGCTGAACTGCCTTGTGTAGAAGCCAATTGGGTGGATTTTATTTACAGTTTTGGATGGAATTAGTAATAGAAGTTCAGTTTTACCTGATCCTGGTAGTACTGCTTTCAGACCCAAGTGAAGCCTGTGTTTCAGGGGGCAGTGCACGAACTGACAAACACACACATGTAGCGCAAAGTAAAGTCACATCCAGAAGTAGTTGCACAGGGTGCATGTTCCTTGATCTCATTTCCCAGCTTTATTGCTCAATGTAGTAAAGGTTTGATAGTACTATCTCTGTGTGGTCTACTGCTCTTCTGAGATAACCTGTGAATCTGGTCATTTAACAGTAATTGCTACACTTACCAGATGAATTACAGCATTTCTTTTTATTGTCTGTGTGAACTGGTGATACCTGGAATGATTTCCGTGTCCTGTATTAGTAAATATGTGAAATTTAGTTTGCCTATGGAAGAGGTGACACACTTATAAATGCAATTATCTAAACATTAATTTTATATTACCCAGAGTGTTTTTTTTTTTTCTATTTTTAACTTGCTGCTAGTTCAGGAAGACTTTTTAAAATATGCTTCACTTACTGCATAATACTTTTTCTTAAATTTTCACTTCTGGGCTTCTGCTCTACAGGTTTATTGAGAAAGTGTCATCTATTTAATGTTTGTGTATTCTGCCTGCATCAACTCCAGAGTGCTAAAGAATTATATTGCATCTTTGCGTGACAGATTATTTTTCCGTGCAGTATTTATTGAAAGGGATGCACTCTGAGTTGTGCTGTGGAATTCTATTATACAGTGCTCAGCATTGCTCTTGAAACATGTCTTAGTGAACACTAATCTGTTCAGTCAAATTTTATCTGAAATGGAAATAAGTAAAAGCTAAGAATAATCCACAGAATTGTTAAGAGTTGAAATGAATATGGTTGTCTACATTTTAACAAAATGTCCAATTATGTTAAAGCAGATCTGGACTATGCAAGTGGTTTGGGGGGTGGGGGGAGGGTGGTGTTTTGACACAGATAATGCCTATCTGCTACTGACAATCTGTTTGCCTAGTGCCATTGGAAAGCAGCTACAGTTATCATTGGTAGAGCAGATGAAAATAAATGTTCTTAGGGCTCTTGTGACTCTAACTCGTGAGATGCGAGAGGGGTCAGATACCTTCCCTCAGGCAGATGTGGGCTGAGAATACAGTTGCTGTACACAAAGTGATTACTGAGAGTTTTATAATTAAGTTATGCAGGAAATAATATTTAGATTATCATCAGTCAGTTTGAAAAGTACCCAAACCTCAAAATTATTTTAAGATGATCTAGTACTAATGGGGCTAGATCATTTTTTTTAGAGGTAAATGTAGTAATTATACAAAATATTGGTAAACAAAATTATCCACAACTAGAGAAATAAAATCTGTTGGAATAAAGTATCCTGTAAAATATGTGACAGAAGGAAGATACTAGGTCTGCATATATTGTGGCGTAAGTTCAGTGTGGTTCCCTGAACGTGTGATTTTTCTGCATTGTAAGTTAAAAAAAAAGGGGGTGTGTGTAACTAAATTGTAAATATGTTTAGCTGATATTTCTCAGATGGACCGATTTAGCTGGTATTTGATCCTTATCCAAAAGTCTGTGTTTGTAAAACATGGAGACCTTTTTCTTTGGTGTGCATTTTATAGGAAAGTCGATATCTGGGATGATCATTCTACTTGTAATAAAACTTGAGATTTATGAGATGTTACTTTTATATGGGCATAAATGAAATTATATGAAATAGAAGAAATCAGAGTAAGGTAATAATTTACATATTGGTACACAGCACAGAAGCACAGGAAGTGGAATAGCCCTGTAAATGCACCAATTTATTCTTATCAGATGAAGATAACTTCAAGTAAATTTTCCATTGGAAGAGGGAAATTTAATGAAAATTCCATCTAGTTTTGTGTTTATAGATAAGCCATTGCCGGTGGTTTGTGGAGGTTCTGAAGGCTTTTGGTTACTTTTTGTGTGTGTATTGATCTCCACTCTGCTATAAAGAATTTAATTCTTGAATGAGGAATCTGTTGTAATCTTGTACTTTTGTGTTCTGTGTTCAGTTTTTGCCTTCAAAATAAAAGAAAATGAAAGGTACCCGAGTTTGGTTTTAGGTAACTATATAAAGAAGTGTACTTTCTTGAGAAATTCTAAGTCTTAGTTCAGATTTTTTTCTGTTCTGTGAACAGCTGTATTCTGTTGGAGTCAGATGAATATTTATCATCAGAGATCAGAATTAGTCCCTTGATGATTACAGATACTACTTTAATGTCTTCATCAGCTGTCTGTTTCCATAACGAAGTCTTAATCTTTGTTGTTCCTGGCAATAGCAGTAGTAATTTGCAAGTAGTAGAAAGGTGAACACTCATACTACCAAAGTAGGTGCAGTTTCCGTGGTTCTGCAATGAGCTTGTCATGCTCGCAAGGAGAGTAAAGACTTAATTTAGGCTGACAACAATCAGCGAGTGAAGATGGAAAAATACTTTCTGTGCTTGTGGGAAATACCTGTTTTTCCTCTTTTGAGTGCTTCAATATATTTTTAATTAAAGTGAAAGGTAACATGAGGTCAAATCCTACTGCAGACAAAATGTGAGAGTGTTTTAATTTTACATGAGTTATCAGGTGAAAGTGAAGAGGGTACTCCCCCAGGAAAAGTGCTTGCCAGCATGTTTTCCTAACAGGAGTACAGTGTTCAGAGCAAAGCACACTGTTTCAGTAAGTTCACTGTTCTGTATCACCTAAAGTTTAACATCTACAGCATCGAGAAACACCAGTAAAGAATCTAACACTTGCTTATGGTTTTAAATTAATGTTAGGTTGAAGGGTTTGTCTCCATTCCAGAAGCATTTAAGAAACTAGTCTGCATTGGTGCACAGGGGATTTTACTGTGTAAATCTCTCGTCATTGCTCTGAATTTCCCACATTACTCTGCACTGTGTGGATGGTGAAAATCAAAACAGTGTGCAAAATGATGACGCTGAATTTAATTGCTTCAAAATAGTATTAAAGCACAGGAAGTAGGAAAAAAAAAATCACCAAACTTTAACATTAAAAAAATATTGAAGCAGGAGTGGAACTAAGTAAGGTACATTCTTTAATCTGGTATATGAGTGCAGCTGCTTAAAGCAGTGGCTCTGCTGTCTACTAGTCACATCACACTTCTTATTCTTCCTTATCTGTAGCATTAATTCTGTGGTCAGATTAGTGATCTGCTTCACCTCCCTCTGTGTGGGATCACAGGAATGTGTGGGAGCGGCAGGGCAGGCTTGTTTCTTTTGGTGTGGACCAGGTAGAAGGTTAAGTACCTGGTGGGGCAGTGTCCTCTGCACTATGATGCCATTCCCCACTGAACTGCAGTGTAGCTGATCTCCCCGTTAATGGGAGTTCAGGGTTGCCAGCTTTCTACCCTAGAACTGTTCAGAGGTATTTCCTGAAGAAATTGAAAGCTGTTTCTCTACCATTGAAAATTCCTCAAGAGTTCTTTAAGAAGCAATCTTTATTATTTATATAATAAATAGTGACTATAATTCCTGTAGAAAAAATGGAGTGTCAAATGGCAATAGGTTGGTTGTGCATGTGTGGTTTTTTTAATACGAAAATGCTGGGGATTTTTCTTAATGAGATTTTTTTTAGGCTGTGCACCCACTTCTACATAACTGTATGCTTCCAAGTATCCTTGCTTATACCAAATCAATATATCGTAAATTAGGGTGTGCTGAGTAAGGTAAACATTGAAACAAAACAATAGAGGGAGTAGCCTCTATTGACTGTCTTTCTCTTGTGAAGAACAGGGATGATTGTGGAAGATGAGTGGAAGAGTGACCTCAGCCTCATCTCCCCTAGAGCACTGCAAGCCACCAATTCCTCTGCAGAGCTGCGGCTCCTGACTGCTGGCGAGGGCCTCCTGGACGTGTGCTCTGGTCCCCGTGCCGCTGTCAAGGAGTGGGACAGTCAGGCCTGGGCAGATTCCTGGCACTCCCAGGTGCTGCCCTTTCCACAGCCTGGGTGAAGAGAACTGCCCTGGGGCTTCTCATGCCTGAGGATAAATTCTGTGCTCTCTGTGGGTAGAGATGGGCCTTTGGTTTGAGAAGTGGTGTATTTCAGCTAGTGCACAATATTCCTGTTCGGATACATGTTGCATTGAGGCTGTTAAAAGAGCACACTGGAAAGTTTGCCACCTGGCACAGAGGTTTGAGTTGGATATGTGATTGCTGGGTGCACTCTATTTTCTGTGCCTTTTGACTTTCCAAGTAGTTCTGGAGATAGCATTGCTAGACCAGAATAAAAAGGGAATTAACTTGGATGAAACTTTACTTTTTCTTGTGACAGTCTGGGGAAATTACTGTGTCTTAGAGTGTATCCTCATTTACAAGCTCTAGAGCAAGGCACAACAAAGAAGAAAGTTAATAAAGTTGACAAGTTATTACACTTGAAAACACCTGTTTCCTAGTAGCAAGTCTCTGGGAGTGCAATGTAAATCAACAGTAAATGGGGGGGGGGGGGCTAATGTGGCTCGTATCTCTTGGGGGGGGGGGAATGTGG
>JANIJG010018377.1:0-16315 GCA_024611175.1 Megaceryle torquata | reverse complement strand
AAAGATGATCCAGGGGCTGGAGCACCTTTGCTACGAGGACAGGCTGCGGGAGCTGGGATTGTTCAGTCTTGAGAAGACTTCGGGGAGACCCAATAGCTGCCTTCCTGAAAGAAACCTACAGGAAGGCTGGGGAGGGACTTCTTACAAGAGCATTGACTGATAGGACAAGGGGAAATGGGTTTAAGTTGAAGGAGAATAGATTTAGATTAATTTTAGGAAGCACAAGGGTGGCAAGACATTGGAATAAATTGCCCAGAGACGTTGTGGCTGCCCCCTCACTGGAGGTGTTCAAGGCCAAGTTGGACAGAGCCTTGTGTACCTCAATCTAGTTGGGAGGCATCCCTGCCCGTGACAGGGAGGTTGAATTAGATGATCTCTAAGGTCCTTTCCAACCTAGGCCATTCTGTTCTGTTCTGTTCTGGTGTTTGGTAACATACTGGTAGATGCTGCTGTTGCTGATGAAGGGACTGGCTTTGAGGGAAAAGGAAGGAATTGCAGTTCCAGATGAAGGCAGAAGGAGCAGAAACCTGCTTTCTAGAGCTGCTTTCCCTTGCTTTTGAAGTATTTCCTTCCTCCTGTAGGAACAGAGTGTAGTTCTGCCCCTTTCCTAACAGCCTGGCAGACACAGGCTAAGGTGAGGGAAGAAAGGGGTTACACTGCTTCTAGCAACAGCTGGTTTAGTTGATTTAAAGCTAGTGTTGCTCTGTCTGGCTTAGCTGTAGTCAGGCTCGTGACTGCAGGATGAGTTTATCTTTAAACTCTGTTGTTTGAAGCTGGACTGTGTTCCCTTCTTGGCAGTCACTTATCAAGTGTTCTGAAATAGAGAATGAAGGATGCCTTTTATGTCATTATTGCAGCATACTGCAGATGCAAGATCTTAGCCTTTTATAAGAGAAGTACTAATTAAAAATATTTGGTTTTGAAACCAGTGACAGTTTTCTATACTTGTGTATAAAGGCAGTATATTATGTTCTTTGTTTTCTGCAGCTTCTGCTGGGTAAAGAGGAGCTGGTGGGTCCTGCTTCCCGGCAGTAGATTGCCATTTTAAACTTTGTGTGTTGGTTTATTTCAGCAATGCAACACCGATGGGTTAATAGTCTAGGAAAAGATGTTAGTATTTAGCAAGAAATAAATAATGAAAACAAACAGCTCTCAAGTTTTGAAGTGTGGGAAAAAATATCTAAATGAGGTTGTCAAAGAATCTTGAGAATAATGGAATCCCCTTTCATGAGGCAAGTAAAGCTCTTGGGATGCTTTGTAGGGAGTAATCTCACTCTGGCATAGGGTTATTTACTGGGTCTTTTCTCTCTGTTTTGTGATGTGTTTATGAATTAAATGTGTGATTTGTCATGAAAGCTTTGGTCTCATGGTGGTAGCACTGTAGAGTTGGATAGCTTTTTATTTAACATTTGTAATAGTAATGCCTAATATTGTACAGTGGAAACATTGTAGTATTCTGCTTTGGCTGCATAACACTAATTGGAGCAATAATCCAGTGAGACTCTATGATGCTGTTTAATCTATCCATGCTATTCCCCTTTGGGACCTTGTTTCTTCTTTCTATTTTTGTTTCTGGTTTTATTATTATTTGCTATGTCCTACACTCCCCTCTGTTGTGAGGTGCTTAGTGGTTTCTTATGAAGGAAAAGGGAGGTTTGCTTTCCTCTTCAGATTCCCCCTATTCTTCCAAATTTATCACCCCTAGTAAGATGGGGGGGGGGGGTTGTGCTTGAATCTCTGTAGATAAACCTGAGCTAAGTTGTGTCGCCCCTCCCCACCCCCCCTCCTTTCATCTCATGATTATTTACTTGAGATCACGGAGACAATTAAGGCAAAGATAACATGGCAGTGTTTTTCTAGTGACAGTAGGTTAAATGACTTCACTGGCCTGTGGTTTTCTATTTGGTAGTACTGGTGCTTGAGAACAGCTTGCAGGACACAAACGTTGTCACTTTGCTGGGGAGTCACCACATGTAGTTCAGAGCACAAATAGTTTTATCAGCCTGACAGAAGGTTAGATGTTACGTGGGGCTGAGAAGAGAGTGGTGTAAGCTAGCACTGCTACCACAGCCAGCCTGGAGAAATACAGCCAGTATTTCTTTCAGCAGGAGCTGAAGGGCTGTCCACGGTTTCAGATTTTATGCTTGTTTGATTTGAGCCTGTTCATTCCAGATAGTGTATGTTACAGATAAACGGCAAAGATAATTTTATGTCTTTATTGTTGGTTTGTTATTCTCCCCGTTTCTCTTTTATCCACTAGCATTTTCATCCTGTAGCTGTGAAAGCTCCTGCATTGGCATTAATGGAATAAAAATTACAGTAGCTGAATGAAATCAATTGCTTTCAAGTTGCTTTCTGCACTAAGAAATGCACCAGTCAGAGGAGGCTCAGAGCTTCTGTGACTTGTGGGAGGTGACTGGTGTAGGAGAACTTTCTCAGCAGTTTCCTGCCTTGGCTTTTGTATGCAGCGAGACACCTCTGTTTTCTTGAAAATTTTAATATGTAGAATTGTCTAAATAGTAGAACTTTTAAGTTCTAAGGCAGAAGGTAATTTAGAAAGATTCTAATAGATTACTTCCTGTTGTGGGAACGTTTTTCAGGAGTCAAAAGTTGTTTTGCCTAAATATTTATCAGTAAGTGCTAACTGTGATACAAAATAATTTGCCTTCCTGAGGAAAAAGAGGTACTGTTAAATGCTTTTAAGGTGTGTGGATACTGAGCAGCTAGTTACAAAAATCTTACAGAAAGGCCTTTTGTAATGGAAGCAGACAATGCTGTGTACAATTTGCTGCATGGTTTCCAAGCTTGAAACACGTGTTGGGTGGGTTTTTTGTTTTGTTGTGTTCCCTCCCCCCACCTTTGCTAGTGAGCTCAGTGAAAACTGTAGATAGCATATGTGCTCACTGGTGAATTGTATAGAATCTGTGCATAATCCATATTTAGGTCTGAATTGTGAGTGGATATTGGTCTTTTAAGGAACTGGCTTACTCTGTTGTTAATGGCAATTGACTTGTGCAATGTTGTTCCAGTGTTATTATTTAAATAGTTATCGTGCTTTAAATTCAGAAAGAAAAATAATACTGTATTACTTGCCTCATTTATCTTGGGACTGGCATACCAGCCTGAATGTTGTTTTGGAAATGAAGTTGTGCTGGTTTTCTGTGCTTTTAGGGCTGACTTGCATGTGTCTTAATTCTTGTGTTTTATGCAGGGTTCAGTGGTCTCAGTTTAAAGGCTATTTTATTTTCAAACTGGAGAAAGTAATGGATGATTTCAGAACCTCAGCTCCTGAACCAAGAGGGCCCCCCAATCCAAATGTGGAATATATTCCCTTTGAAGAGATGAAAGAAAGAATTCTGAAAATTGTCACTGGATTTAATGGGTATGTATCGTTTGTTTTCTAAAATCAGGATAACACAATTTTTTTTTTTCTTCTTCTTTTTACATTTAGTGGTTTGTACTGTCTGTCTCTGATTGTTCATTTTCCTTTCATAAAGATATGAGCAGAAGCAAATACATACCTTGGAAATCCATTTCAGTAGTTTCAGAAATTTTACTTTATTACTCAGTCTCTGAATGAAGATTACAACATCCTGTGACATGTCAGTCACATAATTTTTTTTTTTCCAATATGTAGTTAGTTTTTAAGTAATGCAATTCAATGAAGCATGATATTTGCTATGTGTGTTTAACAGGTAAAATAGTAGAGTCAGGTTGCCTTTGATACATTCTGAAATACCTAGCTGAAGTCTTTCGGTGTTCGGTTCTTAATTGCTTTGGGGCAGTTCAGTAGCTTTGGAGAAAGTAATGCTGTGATAAACATGGCACAGCCAGGAGGCAGAGATGCATTTTAAATTGTGCCACATTCAAACTTAAGAGATCAAGTGATACTGAGAGACTTGGGGTATTCAATCTGTTGACGTTTTAGATTAAAGTGTATATATATACCCTTTGCTGGTTTTGTAATTATGAAAGTTTTGTTTCCTTTAAAATAAAGCTCCTGATTTTTTGTGTGTGTCTTTTATTTGGTATGTCTTTTTTAATAGTTTATATAGTACTTTTCTTGTTCGAAAACTGGATTACATACTTACATAAGCTGTGTCATACTGCTTGTGGGTCTCAGTGCTTGCTTGAGAGACTTTTTTCAGCATTTTTCTCAGCTTGTCAGTAAATGGGCATACTGGAAAGCTTGCCTTGCTGTTACCCTGTAATTTCAGATTTGGAGGTGCTGCTAACACATCCTTAGTATCATACTTTGATGCTAGATTAAATTTTTTTACTGTCATTGTTCCATACTACTAAATTTATTTGCAGTTTGTCTTTTATGAGTCAGATCTCATCTTCACCCTGCCCTCTCCCGTTCCCGCAAATTGCTCTTGTGTAGGATACTTCTAAGAATGGAAAATTCAACTTGTTCTCAGCTACCCGGTGTTTATACCGGGCTACTTCACCGAAGGAATTTAAAAACAAACCTATCCTTCATGCCCGAGTCTGCCTCTGTCCCACCTCCCCCAGCTTTTTGTTAATGCTTCACTGCCCACAAAATTTATAATGTTCTCGCATGGAGACAGCTAATGAATGAGCTGCTGTTATCTTCTGTTGTTCAAAGTGTACTAAACAGACCTCTGGGTGACCAAGGCTGGAGCTCGCTCTGCAGCCCTGCTATTTTCATCTATCGCTCTAACACTTAAGAGTGCCCGACTTCCTCATACTTTAAAGTGAACCACCCAGTCTTTGAGGAAGCAAGATGCATACATTAGTTAGCTTAAAGAAAATAATGTATTAAAGATGTTTCAGAGTCTAGGATTGCAGAGTAGTTAATTTAGTAAATCCTACAACTCCTACAGTGAGGACGTGATTGTGAAAGCTGAATCATGTGGAGATGTGTCCAAAAAGTAACAGCAGCAGTCTTTGGTTTGTGTGATTGAATATATTCAGGATACTTACGTGTTGTGGATGTCATGTTCAGGGTACCAGAGTGGAGAAGGAAACTACTTGATAGGACTCTTTAATATTAGGGTGTTTTCATTTGTGTTTGTTTAAAGAGTGAGGAAAAGAGTTCATTAAAACTAGCTAGTTTATTTTGAAGTCAGCAAGTAACAAATGAAAAGTGACCCCTGTTTAGGAGTCTTTCTAGGTGAAGTGCCTTTTAAAGAAGGCACGAACTGGCTGGTTTAACCTGTGTCTTACTTGATGTTGTGTAATATGCTTGCAGAGCCAGATTCTCATGCTATACTTTAGAATTGCTTTGGAGTAGGAACTTAAGACTTGACAGTTTTTTTTTATCCTTTGCTAGTGAAGCAGAAAGTTCCAAGGTAAGTTACTGGGGATCTCTGATGACAGAGGAGACTTCACATCATGGACAAAATAGACATAATAATAATAATCCAAACTTTCATTTATATAAATAAGGTACAGTTGAATATAGCTGTTAAGAAATTTGCCCAGATCCCTCTTGAATGCTGTCCATGCAACAATTTTTTTGTGTTTATTTCATTCTGAACTATAGTGCTAGAAAGGGCAGTTTTGAGTATTTGTATAGAATTATAAGTGGTTACCTTAGGAAGGCAACTGAGGACTATACATACAGCTCATGTACTGAACTAATGAAATTTCTAAGCATTTGAGATCAGTTTTCATACTGCTCACTAACTTTTATATTAGTGCTCTTGTATAGATTTGCACCAACTTTAATTTCTTCTGTTTTAAAATCACATTGATTAAACTATTTAAAAGTAATATTTTTAACAGAAAAAAAGTTAACTTCCAGTTTTGCCAACTAAAAACATTGGCAAAGGTTGAACAAATTACATGCGAAGGAGGCAATAATGCGACACTTGGTGCCATCTGCTGCTCAATTAAGGAAGTTCAATTTACTCTGGAAAATTTTGGAGGTAAATTACCTGGTATTGGCTTTTGTTTAAACATTTTATAGCTGAGAGTAAACTAGGAAGGCCCCTTTTACTTCTGGAATTAGTATGATTATTCTCCAAGTAGTCAGAACTATATTGGTGTGCACAGAATATTTCATGTCATCTGGGTGTCCAGTGAGGTCCAGATAAATACAAATCAACCAGGTAGTGACTCTTTAGAATGTCTTGCAGATTTGGCTGACGAAAAATATTTTAAAATTATGTGTATTTTTGTTTCTGTGAAATAAATTGATTTTGAATTGACAGCCTAGTCTATTAAAAAATTGCAAAGTCTCTTTAATTGTGGACTTTTCATCCCAAAACCAAAATGGACATCAGTGAGAAACTACAGATAAAAATCAGTGTTGTACTTGTGTGGAGAAGTTAACAAATCAAGTAAATTCTTTGCAACTGAGTTAGACTTTGGAATTTCGTTAAGAGGGCACCACACAGATTCTGAACATCATGAAGAATTTGTGTGTCAGAAAGATTACTGCTTGACCATAAGTTGTTGAACAGCAGCACTAATTGATTGATACAAAGGAAACTTTAGGGAAATTAATAATGACAGAACTATTGTCAACCTTAAGAGGCCTCATGTAATAAATCTGAATTAAAAGGAACATTTGTTCCTGGCTTGTTCTGGTTTGTACTTACCAAATTTGGAGGATGGGGGTGGAGATACTTCTGGGTCAAAACAGGGAGGTGAAATGTGTTTTGCCTGTGTGCCAAAACACTCACTTTCTTCTGTTTTATTTGCTTTTAAGCACCCAAGGGGCAAAATGTTTTGGAAATCCTGTTGTCTTATAGCATTACGTCTTTGAAGTGCTTAATGTATTTAATGCTTCATCAGCTGTATTCTGACTCTCTGCAGCAGACTGATGGAGATTAACTTCACCATCTTTCTATATGGAGAGTAAAGTAAAGATAAGTAGGTATGGTACAATTCAGGGTGAACAGCAAGGAAGGCATTAACTAGCAGGGTAGATGTGAGACACCTTCTGTGTGTTGCCACGGCTCTGGGGCTGGAACCAGGGCTGAGAGCAGTTGCATTGTAGCTTGCCTCCTTCCTGTTTTCCAGCTGAGGATAACAACTTTCTCAGTAGCATACTATACAGACAGTTCTGGAAAACATAATTAAATTGCTGACAGTTGGTCACTCTCTCTGATTACTGTTCATTTTTAGTGTGGTGTAGAATGATTAATCACAGCTATGCTGACCTGTGCGCACTGAACAAGCGGGTAGATCTGTGTACCTTTGAGATGTGGCTTTTTAGCTAATGAACTACTCTTGAGACACATACTGTGTTAGCTAATGAAATAGGCTTAAGATACTGTTAGTGAGTTCCTTGGAAAATCATAAAAGTTGAATTGTTACAAAAGCTTACAGGATAGGTACGTATACATGAACTTATTTAAAGTCTGTATCGATATTCCTCTGGATTTGGTGCATCAGTCGTATTCCCAATCAAGAAACGGTTCTTTAGCATTGTATTGTATCAAATATTCTTAGATGGATTGTTGAAATGTTTATGGCATCAAGTAACTAACTGTAAAAATGCATGATTCTTTATTATTTTATTGAAATAACTTTTTTAATTTGTCAAAAGTCATAGAGGTCTGTTAAAATGTGACACTGAATTTGCAGTGGAAGTGTGACACCTCTCAGGTACCTGGTAAATGTATGTAAAGTATTGCTTGGCTGAAAGGACAGTTTCTCATTTAAGTAGGGATGAAATTGAGTGTGAAGCTGTCAGAAAACAGACCGTGTGATTGTGATGCTTACGGATTTATGTATCTTATTCTGAATTTAATTATTTTTACTGAGGTGTTTCTTGATAGCTAAGTAGACTGTTCAGTTGTGACAAAATAGAGTATTTGTAACAGCTAAAGTATAATGGTTCTGCTAATCCAAACATCTAATGCTTTTTCTGTAAATGTATTTTGTAAAACATGAAATAAACTACAAGTTGAGATTTTTTTAGCTCTAGTGTGTATGACTCAAATTTGTTTTGACTCGCTTACCATTTCTGTTCTAAATACTTGAATAATAAATACAGTCTTGAACTATTTTACTGCTGATGATCTGATTTCCATTTCATTGTTTTAATGAATTGTTTGAGTTGTGCGATGATGTACTTAAGAGTTTTGTGGTGGTGAGTACAAAAGACAGAGCGTTGTTACCTCAGTGTAGGAGACAGGAGAAAAATAAGGCCTCGAGTCACTACCCTATACTGGTAGTGATACCAAATTACAGTACTGTTTTCTTTCTACCCTCTCAGTAAGGGGGACAAAGCAATAATGTTGCTTCCTAGCAGTCATACTCATAAAAATAAAATTAAATTGTTAAAAATCTATTTCATTGCAGCATCCCCTTCACTATTCAGCGACTCTGTGAGTTGCTGACAGATCCTAGGAGGAATTACACAGGAACAGACAAATTCCTAAGAGGTGTGGAAAAGGTATGTATCTTTCTGAGAGAGAATGCAGCTAAACAGTCACAACTACCACTTAAATAACTTCTGAATTACTCCCAAAGGTCTGCTGGTTTCATTATGGCTCACAGCCATGGTATAGCTAATAGCTACACACTTAATGGTATTTTATAGCTAAGTCAAGAATGTGGGATCTTTCAGAAATAGATAACAGACTCTGAGGATGTGATTCCACGCAGAGTTTTCTTGATGGCAAAATTGCCTTGAAGTTCCTTCTTTGAATGTTGGGTCAAAGGCAGCGAACCTGTAAAGGGAGTGACTTCCGCTGCCGCAGTGGATGCAAGCAAGTGTATTCTTGCAAGTTCAGATGGGGAGGAAATGGTCAGGAATAAATGATGAGATGGGGGTTTCACAAAGCTATTTCTTAACCAACAGTGAGGTCTGTGAAACCATGCCTCAGGTTTTAGGGAGAACCCTCATTAAAGTTCATCTGTGTTAATTTGGCTGGTCTGGTGATAAAAGCCCCCCTGTATAATTGGACTAAGTATTGATTTGAATACCTCATTTTAAAGCTAGGTTTCTGGATACTTACATGGATTTAGTTTGCAGTGCCATTCAAGAGAGAGAAGTGGCTAAGCAAAAGGGGCTGAATTAATGATCAATTCTACCTTTTGTGTAAACCCTTTTTGGGTTCAAAATAATTTAACATTTGAAATATGGCTGTGCCAGAAATAGCTTGTAGTGCTGGCACACATTTGAGCGCAGCACTTGTATGAATAAAGCATTTCTCCAGCAATTCAGAAGTTTTTCAGCATTTCAGAGTACTTTGCTTCCCAGAGTTACTTCAGTTAGAAATTACAAAAACTAGTAAAAATACCTGCAGATTAATATGCTGGTCTTGTTATGAGAATAACCCACTTATAAAAATACTGACTTTTAGTGCAGCCTGACCTTGTGAAGAGAGAGCAGAGATACTTTTTATGCATCTGTCATCTGTTGGTAGCTCTCAACCTAATTTCCTGCGGAGTGATTTTAACAGATAAGAGAGTTACAGTATTTTGGTTTTAAGTTTTGGGCTGTTGTCAAGTGCTGAAGCTTCTGTTTCTGAACTCTTAATATGTTGTTTGTGCCTTACAGAATGTCATGGTTGTCAGCTGTGTATATCCATCTTCAGAGTAAGTATAATCTTTTTCTTGAAACTTGAAGTTTATGTTAGTAGAGGGGAGAATGTGTGCACGTGTGTCTAATGTATTTCTGCTTGCATGGCAAAGGACAGACAAGCAGGGTTCAGTTCCCATTATCAATAAATAAGTCCCCAGTAGTGACAGTCTACAAGTGTAACGTAGTCAGTAGGAAATGAACAAACAGCACTGGAATCAGATAGGTGGAACAGTTTGGTATTATCCTTGAACACTAAGCTGCTATTTGATACCATAGCTGGTAGTGGAAGAAGCGGATACCTGTTGGTAACAGCTGCACCGTAAATTCATACCCTAGCCTGCTTCCCTAGCATAATGCAGAGGTAGAGACACCCCCCCTGCCCTTGGTAGTGGGGGGACTGCTTAACATGGAGGTGGAATTCTGTGCAAACAAGCTTAAAGTAATTCAAGATTCCTTTATTAATAATGTTTTTTTTTGTTGTCGTTGTTTTTCTGCTAGGAAAAATAATTCCAATAGTTTAAATCGGATGAATGGTGTAATGTTCCCAGGAAATTCACCAGGGTACTCTGACAGGTAAGTTTACTTCCAAGAATTAACTTTTTTCTGTATAAAAGCAAGTTGTGGAAATAGCTGGTTCAGATCCCTTTTCATTACCTACTCTGATTCCAAACAAGTGGCCTTAAAAATGGGGTACGACTTGGAATAGTGGGGGAAGCAGAGTAGAGGAGGCGTGAACATAAGCACTGTGTACTCTATTTTGATCTTTTTGTAACCTCATGGCTTAGAATTTGTTTTCTTTTGCTGTTCAAAGCTTTTTATCATAGTTTGCATTGTAGGCAAGGAATTTTGTATTCGATATAAAATATCAAAGTACCTGATCTTTTGTTGCTGTTGTTTTGTTGCTCTTTTAAACCACATTATAGATGATTTCTGCCTATTAGGAACATATTACTCTTACTAAAAGCATGGGTTAATTTTTCACTATTGCTTTTTAAAGATCTAATGTAAATGGTCCTGGAACTCCCAGGCCAGTAAATCGACCAAAGGTCTCTTTGTCAACTCCTATGACAACAAATGGTTTGCCAGACAGCACGGAACATAAAGAATCAAACTTGCAGCAAACGGAAGATAAAAAACACAGGTTTGTGACAAGTAATGTATTTTCTGGGTTTATTATTCTGTTCTTTTCATATTTTAACAGTCTAAAGTATGCATAATTAAGAACTTAACATGCCAATATCTACAGCAGGATTGGATGGGCACTTGGTACTGCTTGGGTTGTCGAGGTAACTTAGCTCAGGTTGCAGTTACAAATCCCATGAGGTATGGGATGTATAGTAAAAATAGAGAGTGAATAATGCAGTTCAGAAATCTGCACTTACGGTATTTGTGACAGGTTGTAAACTATAACCAGTTACAATACTTTTATAAACGTTTGCCACTGGTTCAGATAATAGGAGCTGTCTGCAATTTGGACCCACCAGAGTAGCCTGATCACTGCATTTTCATCAACAATTGGGAAAAGGCTCTGAGGTTCTGTTATGTAATAGGTGAAGTTAGTCCTACTGTTACTGCTTGGAGAGAATTTAACTTGAACTAGTTGGGGTTTTTTTATTGGGTTTTGAGATTTTGTTTGTTTGGGGTTTTTCTTTCTTTTTTTTCTTTTTTTTTAACTGTTACAAGATACAGAATATTATTCTTCTGTAAAAACTACAGCTGCTTTTGTTGTTTATAGTGAATCACCAGCATCTGAATCAGAAGGTGCTCAGAGCAGCCCAGTAAAAAATAAGCACTCTGAAGATGATCCTGCAGAAGCAGAAGGTCATGAGGTAAAAAGACTTAAGTTTGACAAAGAAGGGGAAGCCAGAGATGCACCTAACCAAACTGCCTCCAGTGAAGCTTCCTTAGACAAGGGGGAAGAGACAGAAACATCCTCTACATCTCAGGATAAAGAAAAAGATGCTACTCGTGCCAGACAGCGCTGTACAGAGGAAGAGGAGGAAGGTATTTCAGATTTTCTTGTCTTTGCTCAGTGCATTTTCCAAGGAGTTGGGATTTTCTTTGCTGTTGGGATTGCTGAATGTCTCCAGTTGTGCATAAAGATGAACTGCTTGTCATATGTCGGTTTCACATCATTTAGCAATTTGGTTACTACTTTTTTTCTTTGTCCCACATCTCTACTGAAAAAAATTTAGAAAATGGTGCACCAAGAATTTGAGAATCCCTACTTTAGGGTATTGTCAGATGTTCTCTTCCCTTCTCCAGAGGGGGATAGGTTATATCTGTTGGACTGCTGTGTTCCCTCACTGTAGAGGCTGAGCAATGATCTTTCCACATCCTATTAGAACAGTGAAAATTCCCTCACTCTCAGGCAGGCCCTGTACATGATTAATAAAAGCTAACTGCAGTTAGGAGATTGATCTATTTTTTTTTTACATATTCTTCAGAGTTTCCTGTTAATATTTATTTTTTGTGGTTGATTATTTGTAAAATGCTCCTCCAGATCCTGCTGGATGTACGCTTGAAACAGTAATGTTTTTAATGTTTCCAAAAGACTATTTCTGAAGACAAATGAAAGAATGTGGGGAAGCAATAAGTTACTTGTTAGACTGTGTCTTTATCCATGGGAGCTTAATTAGTAAAGCTACCTCTAATTAATTTTTTTTAATAGACTTTATTTTAGGGTAATTTGGCTATCCTGATGAAGTCGGGTAATGCTTTTTGTCTTCTAATAAAGTTAGGGATTGTCAGTTTTTCCTGTCCTTGGCTGTTTTGCCCAAGTATTGCTCAGTTTATCTGCAAGTGGAATGTAGCAGGATTAAGATAAATTTAAAAATGCCTTAATAATACTGTACTTTCACCATTTCTAGAGTCCTTCATGTCTCCCAGAAATGTTGGTCCAGACAGAAAAGATCAAGAAAAAGACACTGAGTCCTCAACTGTGAATGAAGAGAGCTCTGAGGAGAACAATCAAATGGAGGAGTCTGATCAGTCTCAAGCAGAGAAGGATTCACACTTGGATGACAGTGAAATTAGTGGATCTGCCAGTAGTGGAGCTGACTGCAGTGAAACTGAAGAGTTAGGGTCCTATGCTAGTGAAACTCCAGAAACCTCATCAGAGACCCCTATGGAAAACAGTGATGAAGCCACAGAAGTTGCAGATGAACCTATGGAGCAAGACTAATTTAAATACATTTAGATGCAGTATTTTCCATAAGGCTCCGGTTTTACACTGTATAAATAATTTTATGTAATAAAGTGGACCTTTAGTTTTACAAAAAGAAGCAGGTTGTAAAATAAACTTCTCCATGGATTGAACCTTGAAAGAGTTGTACGTGATAAGAACTGTGAAAACCAGCTCCTTCAGGTCCTGCTTACCGCTGAACTTTCGTTTGGTCAAATCAGTGGTTTGTGTATAGTTTTTTTTATTTAGAATAAAAGTTTTTAAACTGGAAGGTAATTATAATTTTGACAACTTTTTTGGAGATTACCACACCTAGTTGTACGTAAGCAAGAAAGCTTTTTGTCTTGTCTTTTTCTGACAGCTATAGCAGTTACTTCATATTTTGGTTACAGTTTCAACATTTGACATGTGAAATATGGGGTTTCATGCTGGTTTCCAGATTTTTATTTGAATACACACTATGAAACCTTATGTTGTGTGTTTAAAATGTGTTACATTTCACACACACATATATATGCACGCATGCACACGTATGTGTACCCTCACTGTTCTAAGGGGGAAATATGCTATATTTTTCTGTTTCTGTAAAAGATAAATACAGCAAATACTTTTTCTATAGGAAAAGTTCACCTCTCAAGGCACTTTGTTTTGCCTCTGGAAAACAAAACAAATGAAATCTGTCCCATATGAAACCCTGGAACTACTAACATGTTTGAAAACACCCAAGTAAACACATTCCAAGAGAACTGTTCAGATTACAACATTTTTGTATACTTCTGAGGTGCCTGAGTGAAAGGATTTCATTAATTTATGAGAAAATGTGCTTTATGTTGAGAACATTGTAATCAAAACCCTAGCTTAAACTTTTGTAGAAGAAATGTTTGAAAACAGGATAAGAAAATATCTTGGAAGAAACAAACAGGTACTTGCCTTTTGAGTGCTTCTTGGAGCATTGTGAATATTGTAGAGAAGTCGCAAAGTTATTCTAAGGTCTGCAGATGGCATTGGTATCATCACACCACTGTACTGGAAGAGTCAATATACGACCGTAGTTATGCACCTGAGCTAAACAACTCGAAGGTTTAGGGGTGCATAGAAAACACCATGATTTGTATAACATTTTGGAAGTGAACTAAATATTTTTGAACATGCTACTTTGACAGCCAGTGTTACATTTTTTTTCCAAACCAACTCAAAGCACAAACTACTGCTTTAAACTCTCCATATTTTCCAGTTCCCATATTTAAAGACATGCAAGCTGCAACCTCCCAGTCACAATTACTGGCTGCCAAATTTATACCTGTTTCTTCAACTGTACCTTTTTGATATTTAGAATTTTTAAATTTCTGTAAAGTAGATTTTTTGTAGATTGTAATGAGTGCTCACTGCCATTGTGAAACGGTATATAATTGTATAATTTCTGTGTGTAAACTGAATGCTTGGGCTTTCAATACAGTATTCATATAAAGCAATAAATATTAATGTTATGAAATATCTGAGTACATTTTTATCAGAACTGTCCCTCTTCGGTTTTAAGTTCACATACCTGAAGTACAAAAATGACCTCTAAAATGCATGCGGATAGTTTCTTGTACTACGTGGTATGCTTTGTATTGGTTTTGGGAGATCTAGGTTTTAATACCAGAGTAATTTGGCTCAGTTGGAATATTTCTGAAGTTTATTTCTTGCTGATGTTACCTATCAAGTTCTAAGCAGACAGGATTCAGGGAGATGCTTGCAAAAAAAAACCAAACCACAACCTTATTGATCGAGATCCCCTTACAGAAGGAAAATTGTACTTTAACTCATTTTCATTGTGCTTAAGGGTTGGATGCATACTATAAAACTAAAGGACTGAACCAAAATGTTGAAATCAGGAAAGTTTGAAAAATACAGTGACATCTTACACTTCTTTTGTTTGTTTTGTTTGGTTGGGTTTTTTTTTAATATTTTGCCAATGAGAACAAAATTTTAAAATTTCTAAGTTTAGAGATTTCTGAAATTTTCTTTAGACTGTTTATTTGTGAAGATATTGTCAATAAACTTGTTCTTTAAGCACCTGTGACCTTTTGATACGTTTTGTTTCAGCCACACTAGTGCCGCTGTTGCGAAGACTCGCATTTCTTAGCAGCCATTCGAGACAAACACACCCCGGATCCACAGTCGGCCGCTTTTCTGGGTGCATGGAGGTGTAGCATTGAATTTATTTTCATGGCTGGTACCCTCCTAAATCTTAGTGCTTTAAATTCCATAATTATATATATCCCCTTTTGTGTTCCAGCCACCCGGACAGCACTGGTTGTTCTGAAGGAATGGGGTGGTTAAACCCCAGAAAACCAGGCAACAGATGCTCTGGGATTTAGTGTTCATGGGTGTATTTCCTATAAAAGAACCTATTACATGGGACCAGAATATAAAGAGAAAACGTCATGGAGTTTACCTTTAGCAGTACAAGGCAAAGCTCAGCCCTTAATTCTGCTCTTGATATTTCAAAAATTGCTGTTTCAGAAAAGTTGATTCTTTAAAGTATCTGAGATGCTTGGTCAGCATTGATTTTTAACCCTCGGGGACTAATGCAGTGCCTGCAATGGAGCTTGCTTTCCCATACAGTGTGTATTGGGGGTTATAAAGACATTGATGTTCAACTGTTCAAAAAAGTCTTTGAGTTGACTGAATGGAGCAGAAGTTGCTGAAATTGGGGGTTCAGTTACATCCTGGGTGCTCTCCAGTGACCAGCAGGAGCACTGGTTGGTTTCTCCAGTCCCAGGGGTTGCTCTAGGAAAGCCTTGTGTCCCTTTGTCTCAAAAATGGAGTTCAGAACAGCAAAAGCCACATCTCTGTGCCCAGCCTCTTGAGTTTATGTCCTTGCCCATGGCTGTCTGAGACCATATAAAGTTCTGGGGTAAGGATTGTTACTGTTTTTTGTATTGCTAACCAGGTCCAGGACAAATTTGTATTTATATTTTGTAGTTTGGGGGTTTTTTTTAATATGAAAGTTGTGTTCTGAGGGTTTCCAAGACGAAGGCAACTCTGTGTGCAGTATTGACTCTCCATAGTTTGTTTTGTTTTGTTTTGTTTTTCCCAAACATTTCAGCAGGAAATACTTCTACCTGGGAAAGCAAATTGGAATTGCATTTCAGTTCATGCCTAGGGGCTGTAGGGAACAGGCTGAAAAATGCTGCTGCTTCAATCTGACAGAAGTTTTGTGTGTATGTTGTTTTTCACTTGAGCATTTCGCTGAAAAACTGCATCGTGACTCCAGCAAGATTGGCCTGGGTCTGGTACAACAGAAGCAAGCTTTTTATTTTTAGCTTCTTTGTTAATTGTATGCGGAGTTAACAAAACTGGAACTGAAGCCCGACAGAATTTTAGTCGCAATAGTTAAGTGGCAACGCAGTGATTAATTAAACAAAATGAGATTTGTTTTCCAGAATAAATGCCTTCTATTAACAACTGTACAAAACACCCTTAGCAATCCTTTGGCCTTTGTTTTTAATTCATGTAGTGCATTTCTTGGAAGAGTTTAAAGATTATTTGCATCTCGGTGTGTCTGAGATCAATGTTTTTCAGATAGAAAAATATGTAAGGGGTGCAGGTTACTGAAGGCACCCTGGTTATATCCC
>JANIJG010018376.1:80161-100930 GCA_024611175.1 Megaceryle torquata | reverse complement strand
TGTGCAGCCATCCAGCAGGACTTGGACAGACTGGAGAGCTGGGCAGAGCAGAACCTAATGAGGTTTAACAAGGATAAACCCTTAGAGCAGGCATGACCATTGCTTTGGTAGTACAGTAAACTCATTTAGGATGGAAAAGGCAGCAACAGCTTCCATGCGAAGGACACTGTATCCTGCCATTTGTGTTTGCTAACTTCCCCCAGAGTACCTGAGCTCCCTCTAAGTCTCGTCTGTAGGATGCAATTGCTACTGTATTATAAAACTTTTCCCAGAGCTCATCAGTATCCTGCTGCACTGTCAAGTGTAACATCAAAGCAACCATTAGAACAAAAGAGCAGAACTAAAGCCCCTACAGGACCACCTCCCAGAACTACTGGATCACAGTAATAACCTATTTGAAGGTGCTAGTTTGCAAATACAGACAAGTATATTAGCTCTGAAAAGAACAAACCAGATAAATATTAGGAAAATGAGTAAAACACGAGTATATCATCAGTTCTCTCTAAAGGTCCCTTTGCCAAACCATCAGCCAGATGGTTTGGTTTACGTGTTCCAGATTCATCATTATCTTGCAAACACAGAAAGCAACAGTTTTTATTATCAAATAAACCAAGGTGAAGCAATAAAGCAAGGCTACTGTAACACAAAATTAGCAACTAAACACTTAGTCCCAGTACTAGAGCAGGAGGGAGCTGAGCTGTAGCAGCCTGTGCCTTGAGACAATGGAACCTTTGGAAGTTCAAGCCTTTTTCAGACCCTTCTTGGAAGCAGATAGATTCTCAGCTGAGTGCTACATTCATAGATGCTCACTTTAATGAACTGAAAGTGTCAACTTCCCATTGGTGCGTCAGATGGACTTTTTCTCAAGCAGTGGAAACCATTGTCTAGGCAGCGCTTGCGTAGGGCTGCAGACACCACTGAGCTGCTAAAGCACCTTTAATAATAAAAATGAAACTATGAAGAGAGACCATTCATTCTTCACCTCTGAATCAGGAAGTCTACTTATTCAAGCAATCATCAGCTCATGTAGCAAAACACACAACAGTCACATCATCCCCTCCACTCCTCCTCCAAACATTAACTCACAAAAAGCCATTCAAAGGTTTCCTCAAGCCCACCAGGAAAATCAGTGGGGGCTTTTTGTAGGTGTTGCTTATGGTAGGCTAAGGTCAACATCTAATTTCAGCCAGGGAAAGCCCATTGCAATTTATTTATTATTTACTTAATGCAACTTAGAGCGAGTAGCATAAAAAGGGAAATGCCCGAGACAACCACGATGCGGCCAAAATGAAACAAGGCTCCCCGTCAACAAATCCAGCCTGAGACAACATTAACAAACATATCACACCACGTGCCAGGTTTAATACGCTATTCCACCAAGAACAAACACCACCATTGCAATGCTCACACCATTATTGTCACATAGCAGAACCACATGCCACAATAACACAGTCTCTTTCTTGAAGGCTGATGTTAGCCAGGCACTTCACCATCCAATGTTCAACATTTGAAATATATTCAATGAATACAAGTTGTCATGAAGAGCTTCTTACTGCAGTACCTAGAAGCAGGAGATGTGGTTCCTCTTCTCTTACCACTGCCTCTATCCTTCAGTTCCTCTGGCACTGAGGTAGTATCTAGCTTACTAAAGGCAGCATCAAATAGGTTGAGATATCTAAAGGTACTATAAAGGTCCCAGCATCAGCCCAAAGTACATGGGAAACAGAGTCCTCCCTCCTCTACCACTATCATAGGTGTTTGTGGGGAACCATGCAAGAAGAAAGAAGCAGAGAAGGTGGGGGTTTTAAACAAAGGGAGGGAACATGCTTTTAAAAAAATGAAAAATAGCATAATGGCAAGGCTGCTTCACTTTCAAATTCTTGAAATGCATGGGTTAATCCCCACTCTTTCCCCAGAACTTGCTTAAAAGCCATAAGATGGGTTTTACCAACACAAAGTTTAAAAGTGTGAAAGATGAGCTTACAGGCTAGAAAGTAAATTAACAATAGTAATATATAAAATGTCAATTTATTACAACCAATAAATCAACGACCAGATTGCCCCGAGGCTGCAACTCTGTCCTAAAAGGTTTTCAAGGCCAAACCAGGTAAAGATGTGAGTAGATCAATATGATCTCAAAGCTGACCCTCCTTAGAGAAGATTACACTAGAGACATGATCTCAGAAGTCCCTTCCAACCTGAATTACTGTCCTGTGTTCTTGTTCTGCAGCCTTCCTGGGTTCAGCCTCTGATTAAGGACACTATCAAACTCTTCAAGCCTGGAAATACAGACGTGTTCCTGTGCATCTTCCCCTCATCACCTTTCCAGCCTTAGAATATTAAGTGAGGAAGTTGTTAACCCTCCTGCCCAATGAAATGGAACCAACAACTCCACAGTCACCTATTGCCAGGTAGTGCAGCAGCTTTGAGAGAGCAGAGAGCTGGGCAACAACCCTTGAGGCAGCACAAGGAGGGTGCCAGAGAGCATTTAAAGGACGCCCAGCTGTAATGTTCATGTCAGACTTTACTACCCTACCAGATTTCAGGGCTCACTAGAAACCACAACGACGGTGAAAATCACAGGCCACACTTCATGTCTGTAATTGGGCTGGTGTACGAGTACAGCAGGCAGGGTGGCACAAGGGTGGCATCTTGCAATAGATATGGCCTGAGCCCGTCTCCTTGATGTGCCAAACCAGTCTGAGTCTTACAGAATTGAGTCAAATCCAAAACTTGAAAGGGAAGCCAAAACCCTTGAAAAATGCCTGTTTCCTGATTATCAGTGGCCAGTCCTATGCTGGGTGTAGACTTTCCCCAACTGCCACCTTGTGTCTCCTGAAAGCACTACCAGCAGGGGTAGGATGTTGCACCAGGAGTCCTCTCTAGAACACACTACCGGTCTTCACTGGTCTATGATAAAAAAATACTGTCTTAACACAGGGAGAAGTGATACTAAAATTCCAGCCAAACTCATAAAATGAATCTCTATTTCTGTCACCTGTTTTTCTCATCTGCTCCTGGCACCCCTGGCTAATTGCTTTAAGGAACCAGATAGAATTTAAGCACTACTCTTTTTGATGCCCCATGGGTTGTCCCATTCCTTTGCCAGAAGTAGCAAACTGCATTTGCAGCTTTACTGTTACCTGAAATGTCATAACTTTTTTTCCTCCAACTAAATACTAAATTCTGCTGAAAGAACATATTTGTCCTTTGAGGTATGTCCCCTGAGACACCACACATAGGGAAACAGGAATGAAAACTGGAAATTACTTCAGTTTGGATAAAAATTAAAACATTCCTAATGCTGATTCTTAAACATGGGAAAAAAACCAAACCCGTCTAGTGTTGGCAATGAAAAACAGTAGGGGAAGATGACAGTGAACATGAAAAGGAAGCACACTTGGCCACAAAGCACATGAACTTCTTGTACTGGCCACACCACTCTCACTACGGCCAAAGTATTTACTTTCCTGGGTGGCTTCTCCAACAGGGGACTGCCAGAACATCACTATAAAAGGGAGCATAAGTATTTCAGCAACTCAGCCTTGAGGAAAATAACAGGAAGATGATGGCAACTCCACACTCCAACAGAGCAGGATCTTTATTTTTGTGTTTCCAACAGGTGAAATGCCAATTTACTACGTTTTGAAGCCCAGGTTTCCAGTATTAACCAAGCTTCTGCCTTGGTTGCACAGACAAAAGGCAAACCAAATTGCATCTAAGCAAACATTACCCTGAAATGGAATTTCAGCCACTCAGGTTAACCTTTGGGTCTTATGATCAGTAAACATGTTACTGCTTTTACAGTCCTGGCATGGCCACTTTGGCTGAAATACAGCAACTGGTAGGTTTTAAGAGTAGATGTAATCTGTGTGGAAGATTAAGTGATCTAAAAGCATCACAGACTCCTTAAAGAATCTAGGATCCAATATCCTCTCTTGCTGGCTAAAGGGAAGACTATTTTCTCATCTGAAGACAAAGACACTGGAAAATATTTTTCTTTTCTTTAACAAAGTATCAAATTTCATAGTGAATTCTCAATAAAAAGCTTTAAAAGGCAACGATTCTGTCTACTGGAATAAAGCTATCCCACCAGACCAAGCTACTTAAACACACTTGGCCAAGCCCTTTGCATATACCTGGTCTCTTTCCCCTGAGTTTGCACAGGAGCAGGTGATTTCAACTCTCTCCATGCTTCAGTAGGAAATAGCAGATTTAGAAGTTGAATTAGACGAATTTATTCTGAACTGATCACTGGAAATTATCTCACTCCCATGCAAATGAGTACATCTGCTATGAGAAAAGGATCCTCACTCAATGCAAAACTTGCTGCCGCTGCTGAAAGCTCTCAGTTTCTTTCTATTGGTAAAAGTAAGGTGAACAAAATAAGTCACGTGCTTTCCTGGAAATTCATTTTTAACGGGTAGAAATCATTGCCATTCTACACAATAGACAATCACTGCTGGAGATCACATTTGTACCATAGCTGAACTACATGAGGGCCTGTATCTTTCAAAGTTTCCTAAGCATTAAACATAAACCATCTGATTCACTCCCTGGTACTGTACCAGGTAGCAGGTCCATGCAATACTGCTCTCAGAATGTCACCTACACCATGAATTAGCATTTAACATTCCCACTATCTCACTTAATAGTTGCTGCTGAACTTCTACATGACACCTTTCAGATGAAAATTCCCCCCATATGCCCGTTCCACACTCTAAAGATCACAAATTGTGTGGTAACAAGAGACAATTTATGGAAGCCAGATGAAAGAGATGAAACCAACCTACAGAACACTGAGCACCCAGGGTCTGGACTGAAATCTGGCCACAGCTGGGAGGTACATGTTTCCTGATTTATGAGAATCTGCCAAGAGATAATTACAACGGACCAGGAAATCCACAGCTCCTATCCATCCCTGCAACTGCCTCCTCCAGCACAGGACATGCTGTTCCTGTGACAGAAACAAATAAGCTAAGAAAGAAACACCAGACCCTTGCTCATTCTTTCATCCAGTGTTGTTTAGAGAACAGCCAGGAGTTTTATTTCATTCTGGCCCCACTTATCTTACTCACAAAGTGGTCTGACAACAGCACAGGGCGCTCAATCCATTTTCAGCCACACAGCTGTCCACACACAACTGGAAACACTACAGTGGGAGGGTGGCATTTCAGCTGTGCATGAGATAACAGTTGAACTGAACAAACTAAACCCCATGGTATTAATACTTCAGTTATACTGTCATAGAGCCTCAGAAGCACAGGACCACTTGCACAACCCAGTCACTCCTCGGGTATTTCCAGGGAACCTCAGCTACAAGGTCTGTAAGAGCAAGGAGGATTGATGGGTTGGTCTGGGAGCTGGTGCAAGTGAATAGATAAGGAAGAGAACGTGTAGTGCAAAAATCACCAGAAAACAAGAGACTAGTGCTTCACAGTGCTTCTCCTCTTTTGTATGCAGTGATATAAATCCTCACATAGTAAGACAGGCTTGCAATTCAGCCACAGACTCAGGCCTCTGGGCAACTGGGTTCAGTTTTCAACTCTGTTTCTGACTTGCACTGTTGCTGGGGCAAAGCTGCTTCATCACTGACACATCTTCTGTAAAATGGAGTGAAGTTGTAGCTGCCTCACATCTTTCTTGTCTGATCTATTCCAGCTGTACACCAGTGTGGGACACTAGTGTCAGCATGGAGACATCTTTACCACAGTTCAGATATTCATTAGTAATCCTCCTAAGGAAAGACCAGTTCTCAGCTACAGAGTTGTAAGAATAACAATAAACCAGAAACACTGTCAGCAGGTTAAGGCAAAAGCCATGTAAGAAAGTTGACAGAGTAAATCAGAGACTTCACCAAAAGTAGCACATTTCCACAGAGCTGTAGGACACAAAAGCTTGCACTAAAGATTTACAAACAGATGTCTTTTATATGCTTTGCAAACACAAGTTAAAACACAAAAAGGAATCGCTGAAGACCTTAGCATGAAGAAAAAAATCAAATAATTTTTTTAAACAAAACAAAAAACCCCTTAAAAATAGCTATTTTTTTCCCTTCTTCCTTTACCCACCACTTCCCAGTTTTCATTATCATACAAGATACAATGACTGAAGCTGCACAGAGCATAACACTTGCTCAACATGGCCATGAAATCACACATCTTATATAAATTAGGTCTATAAGAATGTTAATACAACCAAAAAAAATTAAAGAAGAAGTAGGATTTTAAGAAGCCATCTCTGTGCAATATTTAAGCCCTACACATTTAAAACAAGGTTACCTTTAAGACCAATACCATTTTAGACCATTACATATTAAACCAGGGCATCCATACCTACACATGTAACTGAAGTTTTTCCTACTGCTTGTTTTTCCTACTTACTTGCACTATCAACTGCAATCTAATATACAAAATGCATTCCAGGCTATACCCGAAAATAATTAAGGGTTTGTTGTGGTGGTGGTGTTTTTGTGTTTTGTTTTTGTTTTTTTTTTTTCCTCCCAGTCATTTCAAAACACTATCACTTCCACAATTTCTCAACCAGCTGCATTGTTTCCTCATTGGGCTACTTTTGTTTGGGTGATTCTGTATTACAGCAACATTCAAGATTGCTTAAATTGTCAACAGCTAAACATTACAAAGTGTCAACTGGCATGAAAACCAAATCCACAGTATAGATGACAATATCCTTGCTTATAAATATAAATGGGTTTGGGTTTTGTTTGTTTGTTTTTAAAAAGCAAATCAGCAGGCCAGCCTGGAAATTGCAATCTATAGCTATATTTGGGTTCCAGATGGTTTTCATAAATGCTTCTCTCAGGACATCATTCTATGTCATGCTGACATATCACTGGTACCAGAAAAGGGAACTGACAGCAGGTCACATAAGACCTGATCTATCCGTACACAACATAATTTAAAGGATTCCAACCCAAGGGTAAACATACCTTTGTACAGGTAATGACTTCAATATTTTAAGACTCGTCTTCCATTGTTTAGTCTATTTCCATGCAGCACACAGATTATCACGTCCTGTTCAAGGCATTGCCAAAAATCTTGTCTCTGCCAATGCTTAATCCATTCAAGCCCCTGACTTGTAGGCCTAAGATGTTCCAAGGCATGTAGAGATGACGCTCCTATTGCACAAGTGTAGATTAGTGTCCAAAAAAAAAAAGCATCTGCATGAAGAAAGAGAAAAACAACCAGGCTGTAATGGCTAATACTGACAAAAGCAATAGATTCAAAGTTCAGACCACATGACAACATGCCAGCTCTTCCCAATAACTCAGTTGTGACCACTTTGGATTGCCCAATAGTTAAAATAGGTTAAAAATGGATTTCAGCACCATAATGATCACAATTGGTGGACTCCGAATGAACTGAAATAAATATTTTGGAAGGAACAGTTGTGACGTGGAAAGAGGATTATTTCTTACACTTAAGCACGTCAGTGTACTGATCATGAATTCTTGCATTTCCACTTGTTCACCTCACTATCTAGCATTACATCCCCAGTTGTAGCTCTGCAGAGAATTTCAGAAACATCTGAAACCTCTTCTGACTTCACAGGTGAATTTACATAACTCTTCCACCAGTGCTCAACACACAAATATGTTTTTGCACCACTTTACAAAGCAGCAAAACACAGTAGGGAGAAGTTCAGTGACGTATTTACAACTTTTCTCTGGCAGGCTGTTTGATGAACTGTTTTGCTAGATACTAAAAAAAAAAAAAAGCCCTGTAGTATGAAAAAGGAGCAACACACCACATAACAGACTTAAGCCTTTTGCCTTACAGTTCTGTTCTTACTCATTCAGTTTATCTTCACCAACATTATACCAGCTCCTCCCAGAATTACACCCAAAGACCACAGGCAGTCCCTGAATTTATTATTCTTTTTAATAATAATAATAAAGTACAGTCAATAAACAATTTTGTGCCTTTACTCCAAGAGAGTAACTCATAATACAGAAAAGATGGTATTTTCTGTGAGACAGCCTTCAGAAAGTTTCCCCACCTGGCAAAAGAGGTAAAATATGATCAATGTAAATGACACAGGCTCAGAGGCAACTGGGGAGAATGAAAGACAAAATTTCAGTATAGATCACAGAACAGCTTTGGCAAGTGACATACACCACAGTTACATTACTGAAAAGGTTAATTCTTCAAAGGGACTTTTCAGACAAGCACTCTCAATCTAAGAAGGAAAGTAACATTACCTTTTAAAGCTTGTAAGATAGACTGGAGGCATAAAAAGGAGTAACTTGAAGCCCCATATAAGGGAAATAGTAGGAAACTGCATTTTCACCACTCTTTTCAAATGGAAACATTTGTTTACTTGTTAACTAAAATACAAAAACTTTATCTGCAGACTGTTACAGGAAGCAAGAGTACACCCCAGTAAGAAAGCTAAGAGGTGACCCTGAATGAACGGATAAAGGCAACAGTATAGTTGCTACATTAGAGATGACTGTACTGAGGCACTCTCCCCCTCCTACTTTCAAGAAATAGTTCTAGCAACACACATAAGAGAAGAGGCTGATGTAATGCTACTTAAAACTTGTCTTTGTTAGTCTCTGAAGACTGTCCCAAGAGGACCTCTCTTACAAAGTGACAACTATTCATTTGCCCTCAATAAAAAACAAAGCAACCAAAAATCCCACCCTGAAAGCCTCAACTTAACTGTCCTTCACATTACCATAGATTCCATTTAGTGGTCAAGCAATAGATGGACCAAAAAAAAAATTTGTACAAGCTCTTGAAAATGCACAAGACAAAGTATATTATGTTCAAATATCTGACTTCACGTGACTGGATTCCTGCTTTTTCTCCCCTTTTGGAAGAAGAAGGTTTTGCTGAGTACATATTTCCAGTTAATATGGAACCACTCTCCTGTGAGCTGATGCAGATGAGTAGCTGGCAGCATGAATCCTGTTGAAGCAACAGCAGGCAGCAATACACTCATCTGCTCTAATGGGTTCAACATTCCAGCTTTTCCACTCCAGAGCCCCTGGATTCAAATCTTGTACTTCAGTCCCAAGCAGAACAACCTTAGACAACATCACAATACTTGCATGCAAAAAATCCCCCAAACCAGCACAAACCATTGTATTAACTTGATTTGATACAATAGCCCACTTAAAGAAAACCAGAATGGGAAAATGAGTCTATACATCTTTCCCTCAGAAAAATCAAATTTGTCTAAGCTGGTTGAGTGACATACTCGGTGTGGAATGCATGCTAGTTTATGCAATGTAAGTGACTTAACTGTGAGTACATCAGTATAGATTGTTATTTATTCTTCCATTTAATACTAGGCACCACTTGTTCTCCACAGGTATGACACCTGCCCACTGTCTCCTCTTCAGAGAGGACAAGCTGGACATAAGCATTATTTGCAGCAAAACCATTCTCCTACGTTCCTCGCCATCAACGACTCTGCAATTGTCAGCATATGGGTATCACAGCACTGTCAAAGACGTTGATTTAACTTTTCTTACAGCTTCCAGAAAAACTGGTGAGGAGAATGGAGGTTAAGAGTTGACACGAGATTCAGGAATGCTCATCGCTGAAGGAGGTCTGTCTTTGGGTGATTTCTAAAAAATAATTGTCCAGCAGATCCCTCTTAGACATATTTCATCCATGCAGGTCTGTGGATTGATGTACTTCTGCAATACAGACATACTGGAAGGAAAATTTAGGTTAAATATTCAGGCTACACACAGTTCACTCTCCTGGCAACTCTGCTTAAATTGCTGCTAACAACACAATAAAACTGCCTATTTCTGATCAAATAATACCTGGTGACACAGCAATATTAATGGCTATGGACCTGTGGCTGAAGTGTGAAAACATGCTTCAAGCCATCCTAAAACAAGACATTAAAACTAGTAGAAGGTTTTTAAAAAATAAAAATCACGGAGAAAAATATATCAGAAAAAAACCCAATATATACCATCTTCCACAGAGATGGAAATTGGACACCACCCACTTGAAAAGACCCTATAAGCAAACCAGTAAAAACCCAGGAATGCAGTTAAATGAAAACACAGGATTACCTGGCATGTTTTTCAACAGTTCATGTAGGTCCAGAGTGCATCAACAGGCAGTTTCCTCCACATCTCTATGCAGTGAGGCTGGAAGGGGCCCAACTGTACAGCTAAACTCAGCAGCAAAGTTGAAACAAAACACACAGAGATGTGTAGAAGTGAGGCCTGAAGGTTTGGATTGTTACTTTTTTGTTCAGTGGGGAAAGAAAAGAGGAGAAGAGGAGAATATCCTCCTTTTGGTGACAGTTTCCATGTATCAGCTGCCTGCAGCAGCAGTAAAAGGTGCAACATTTCTATATTTAACATTTTCAGTTAACGACAAATGGGGTAACAGAAGACAGACAAGTTGTTGGCAATTAATAAGGCATTTAAAATTTGGAAAACTGGAATTTTTCTGAAAAGTTCTTCCTGATGTACAGGAAGAGGAAAGGAGACATCCTGAATCAACACTTGGGCGATTTCAGAGGATTCCCCTACCAAAGGTTTCAGTCTTCAGATTTCCTGGAGGTTTAAATGTAGAGAAAGAGCCAAAGACAACAAAGATACAATGCACCTAATCTTGCTCAGATGTATGTTACAGAGGGAATTTTATTATTTTTTTTTAGAATAGCTTCTGCCAATTTAAGTTGCACACCTTCATTTGCACTGGGAGATGTGTGAAATTGTGCATATTAGGGGAACCATTAATTTTTCCATCATGATACAACAGGATCCACAGTAAAGGTGAGCTAACCTTTCACTGAAACATAAAGCAACTTGCAAAGCCTTTTTGAGCAGCAGTGCGCTCGCCAAGAGCCCATGTGCGCAGCAGTCACCATGTGAATTCATTTTTAGCTTATCAATCTTCTCAGGCTATGGTGAGAGTTGTGTTGCCATCAGGCTGGACGTCAGCTACACAGTTTTAAGTACTAATGATGCCACACCAGAAAACGGTGCTGAAGACTTTTGAACTGTTAGACCATCTCCAAAAGCTGCCACAGTGAGTGCCAAGCAGAGATGAGACAGGCTTACGTAAGAGGTGCCTCAGAGCATCCTGTATCAACATTATTCAAGATGCAAACATTCTGTGCAATTATGCCCTCTTCCACTAAGGAAATTCCTGAAAACATACCACAGCCTCCGGTTCAGCAGCACCAATATCAGCAGACAGGCCTAGATATGCCACCAGTCACCTCCAAGGCTTGGATACTCAACTTTCATACAGGTTGAGATGAGTAAGGAATAGGGGTATTAGCTGCAAGACAGTTCTCAAAGTAGCTCAACTCTCAAAGCTAGAATTTTTCCCCCTTCCAGCTCTCATGAAGAACTTCTATTTATTCAATCATGATGCTTTAGAGAGGTCTCCTCTACTCAGAATTACCTCTGAATGTATTTTATCTGGATTGCATGCATCTGAACTACAGAAATACCAGTGCAGAACATTTTGTGCTTCCAACAGGAGGTTAGAGTGTTGCACTTAAACAGACTTCACATAATTATTTATTTAGGCATTATGAAACATGCTCATAATTCAGAAACAGAAAATCCTTAGTAAAACCATTTAATGATTGGAGTAACAGCAACTAACTCATTTGCCCAAAGCCATGAAACTTTAAGTCTGTACCTTCAAATTTCTTGGCTCCTAGACTGTTCCATGCTTATCTTCACTTAATTATGAATTTAGGAAAATATGACTTACCTTTAATTTCTTATCAAGGTGCAACAACAGCAGATCCATGAAGCCTCATTCTTCATACTTTCTGTTTAGTGTGTGCTATCATGTCAGTTGTACTATATTAGTTGTACTAATATACCATGGTGGAGCATAAGGTGAATACATGCATACATTCCTCAAATGCAAAAAGAGTTCTTCTCTTGCCTTAACACAGGATTTCCAAATGAAGAGAAGCACATCATATTCATGTATCACTCTCAGAACAGCTTTGCTAGTAGAGAATCAAGATGAGTTTCCTCCCCATTTATTAGTGGAAAAAAAATGCTATGAAATTTGTTTTCTAGCACCATTAAAAAAAATAATCTCAGTACTTTCAAAGCATTCCTACTCTAGAGAAGCTGGAATCTGCACCAATATTTGCCCATGTGACATCAACTAGTTTCTCTATCCCGTGCCTCAATCCGTTGACAACACTGATGTAGAAATGACTAGTGATGACATACACTGCCACCTTGTGTTATGGTTTAGAACTGAAAAAAGCCCGAAAAGGGATTTCACACAAACATCTAGCTGCTTAAGAAGCCTCTCCACTTTTACATAACTAGGATCTAACTCCATCTGTAACAGATGCAGACTTCTATGATCCCAAGACACAAAGTTCATTCTCACCCACAAACTGATACAGGTATTTTCATCAGGAGATAGTTTTGCAGACAGTGGGTGCTAAGTGGCTTAGATATTACCTTTTAGATTTGAGGTGCTATTTCTCCAGCACAAGCCAATAAATAACATATGCTACAATACTGCATTGACAAAAAAAAAAAGTAAGGCCAAGCTATTAATTCCTTCTTCAATCTGAATATGAAGAAGAGTAACAGCAGTTGGCCTCTTTATGCCCCGGACTATATTTGAAAACGGGCATTGGATCATTCCCTCCTCTACAAGAGGAGACTGAGGGCTCATTTACCTACAATGGCTGGTTAGAAGCTGAGCTACATTTTGCAGCAGCAAGCACTGGAATAGGAGCTCCAGGACCACTAGAAAATGTGAAGCTGTAGATACATCAGGCTACAAGTGGTTTGTAGCCAACCCAACCCTCCTGCTCCATCTTGAGCCTCACAGGGGACAAGGGAAGCAATTGTCCATTAAGTCTTCTCAAGTACAAAGCTGCATGTAATTGCACCATGTCTTGCAAAGCACTCCCAAGACCAGTGGATGTATCACAGAAAATATGTGTAACAAGAAAGAAAACACAGAATGGTTCCGGAAAAGGACATTAGTGGGCTTCAAAGTCCTTTTAAATACGTACAGAGTGGAAGTCCTGTTTGGTTTTGTGGTTTGTTTTGGTTTTTGATCAAAAAAAAGGAAGACTGCATTATAATTTGGGTAAGTATGGTCACCTGAAAGCTTCTATGGTCTCTGTTCTGAATAAATAATGCAGTATCAGAAAAACTTCTAAAGGTGCAGTATCTTTACATGGATCAACACCCAAAATTACCAGTTTGATTCTGTGCTATACATCCTGAAACACATTACTATATTGTTAAATATTTACATGACAGTAGCACTGAACCTACCTACTTGGCTTCTGCAGTGATATTAAATTGGTAATTTTTATATTACCTTTTCTCACAATTTATCTGTTGAAACAGAATCATTACAGTAATTCACAGAATTCACAAACTTAATTCCAGCATTCAGCAGGAGTCTTTCTTGCTCTAGCAGGTAAGTTTTTTCCATCAGGTGAGCTGGCAAACAAGAATATGCTAAAGTTAAGTAGCATTCACTGACCAGTTCTGACACAAGATGAAATTTAGTTTAGAAAACCACTGTTGTTGGGGTTTTTTAATATATGTTTGTTTCTTCCCTTTCCCCACCCAAGCAGAAAAAAGCAAGACACAAGTCTTCTGCCATACTAATGTATTCCATCTTTCAAAAAGAAAGACATGATTTTAATATTACTTAACAATATGTTAAAAAAGTAGCCAGTTAGGCTTCAGTGTTAATACAATTATACACTCTATAACAGATTTGATAGTGTGAGTACTGTTCTTTTTTAAATTTTCTCATTCTGCAAGTATTCTTACACAAGCTGGCTACAAGTCAGAAAAAAAAGAAATCAAAACACAAATAGCGTAACTTGTACACTCTTAAACAGTAGATTGTGAAAGAACTGAGGAAATACTTGTCCCATAAGAGCCTCTTTTTCATGAAGTCATGTCAGGAGAATTCTGGAGCAGATGAAAGCACAACTGACTAGGTCCATTCCTTTGTCAGGAGTCAGAATGACAAAACATAGCTAGATGCAGAAGTGACAGGAGCCACTGCAGATGATGCAAACTAGTATTTTGGCCTCCACCCAAGCCTAAGCAATTTAAAGTCTTTGAGGCCAAGGCATTCAGAAGGAGATGGAAAAGAGCTATTGTTCCAACTCCAACAGCATACAGCTACAATCAAGTCTCACTCACAGACTACAAGCACACAAGCTAACAAATTCAGGTAGAAAGTGGCAATTTTTCAGTCCGCAAGAATTATCAGGCCAAAGGGTTCAGTGCAGATCCACACAGCACTGGGGACAAGGCAAGGCAGCACTGGCTCAAGACCAGATAAGCTCTCAGCACAGCAGGACAGGTAAGTGGAGTTGTCGTTCATTGATTCCTGCAGGGTTCCCTCCCCAAATTGTGTCATTTCAATGTGCAGCAAAGGTGGTTTTTTTCAAGCTAAAATTGGACCAGTTGATGGAAAGTCTCTGCCTTGTCTGTCTGGCAGAATCCAAACAGAATCTGAAAGGCAAAAAGTGATAAAGTGAAACCAGTATACTTAAAATCTAACCCCATTTGTCATTCCTCTTTTGAAGATCAGTTCTCATTCAGAAATACAAAACCTCTGAAAAAAACCCAACAAACAAGCCATACCTAAAAATATAAAAGTCATATGTCCATCACTCAAATACATCATAAACCTGTTACTTTAAACACCACGGGATTTTCAAGAGTAAGTGAATGAAGAAACAAAGAACACTGCATATTGAGCAGCACAGAAGCTAGTTGAATGTTAACTAGAAACAGATGATAGTGCCCTATTTACCAAAAGCCTTGTAAGAGTGAGTGGTAGCCAATGTGTAGACTCTAATACCTAGATTTCAATTAAAACAAAACTTTTGAATTGGCACCACTCAGAAAAACAATTTTTAAGAGTAAAGAGTATGTACTTCTGGAAATTTCACTGTCTAGTACACTGTAACTCCCTATGCATTCTGTATAGTAGTAATAAGTTGCACAGAGAAGCAGCTGCACTTTGTCCTTTGCAAGATCCAGACATAATTGTGTCCTGTGCACTATGAAAATTATAGATACACATTTGGAAAAGAACTTCAAATCCATACTGAAAGAAAGCCCTTTCTTGAAAAACCTCATCCTTTGAACAAATGGTTTTAGTTATTTTGTGAAATATTACTGTTGATTCTGAAATTGTTCAATTGCGGGAAATTGAATTATTTGTAACATTTCAGATTTAGTTATGATGATGAAAGGCTTATTAGATGTGTTCACAGGAAACTAGCACACCCAGCCACCATTAAAGAACACGAAATTTCAGTAGATTTTAGTATTACGGAAGAAAATGTGCAACATGATTTAAACATGAGCTGTCTGCTCAGATTTGAGGAATTTAAAGGTAACTAATATGGGACAAAAATCCCAACAGCAAAAAAAAACACAAAAAAAAACACACAGAAGAAAAAAGTTTCAGAAGTACAAGTTCAGACTGTTCTTTTAATGTCACTGCACTAGCATAAGCATCCCCTCTTTATGATTGGCATAAGCTACTATCCCGGTTAACACCACCTCTACTTCAGGTCCAGTATACAATTCCAAACTAATAGCTCCTATAAAAAAGTAAAAAAACCAGAATGAACAAACTTTTTAAAAGTATCTGTTCTGAAATTTAAAATGTAACTTAGCAGCTAACATATGGGGTTTTTTGTTTGTTTTTGGTTTAATTTGTTGTTTTTAATGCTAATCAGTATTTGGTTCTGTGTGGGTAATAAAAGAAATATGCAAACTTTGCTTACAGAGAAGAAGTAGCAGCTAAGGGTATTATTCTGAAAGCCTTGATGAGGACCTACAGGACCCATAGATGATTTTGGCACTTATTTCTGTGTTTGTGCTACTCATCTATGATCTACTCAGAGATTTGCAGCTCTGGTGATTTAAGTTTTCAGAATGTCAGCTGTAACAGCTGTTATACCAGTACAACAGAGGCTGTTGAGTTAGGAGTTGTGTTGGTTTGGGGCAATTAATTTTTGGCATTGTTGTTTTGGGTGGGGTTTTTTTGGGAGGGGGGGTAGAGAAACACAACAGCTTTATGTGTAGGGATAATAGCACTTTACCTTTTAAAATATTCCACTTCTCGCTCTGTTTCATCCATTTCCACACTGTCCAGATCAATGTCTTTGGGTAGAAACACATCATCTACAAAGAGAAAGAATGACACTGTTAAAGATTCTATGGGGAGGGGGGAAAGAGAGAGGAAGAAGCTTAAGGAAGCTGCATTAAAGATGTTTTTGGAGAACTGCCTGAGCTTTGTAGACTACTAATTATTCATGTTTAGGTGAATTAATCCAAACTCCTAAAGACAGTTAACCCTATAGCAGTACCTCTACTCTGCCTTTAACAAGTTACACTGGGAACAAGAAGAGAAAAATCAACAGCGGATTTACTCATCATATGGGTTGCAGAAGATGCCGTAAAGCAGGAACACACACGAGAATAGTCAAATTATAAAACTGGCTCATTGAATCAGCTAGCTAATAAATAGTGTTCAACTGCCTGAAATTTATTTGCTCTACTATTAAGACAGCATAGAAACATTTTTAAAATTGAATTTTTAAAGCAAAATATTTCAAAAATTCCAGGTCTGCAAAGCTGCTGTACTCCCTCTGGGACACTATCATCAGTCTGTCTGGAGGAGCATAAGTCACGCTACCTACAGTTGTGCAGTTTGTTTTTAAATCTTTAACATATTTTAATATGGCCTGAATTTAGACCTCCGCTATTGCAACCAGGTCTCTTTAAAGTCTGTTGGTATATTGCACCATCATGGTGTATGGCTTTCTTTTGTACTTAAAATTAATATATATAAAAATTCAGAAAGCATAAATTAATTCAAACACTTGCCTCTTGAAGTACCTTTTCTTACTACATATATACTCCAATCTAATTTCTGAAGCAGCTTCAGAACACATTCCAAAAAAAGGTGAGACAAAAACTAAACAAAACCACCCAGTACACATCAGGAGGCTCTGGAATCCTTGAGATTATGAGAACAAAAGACTTCTAAAGACAATCCTGGTAGTTTAGAAGTTACATGTCTTTGCATTACAATTTACCTCTGAAGACCTAGAAAGCCCTGTAAACACAGGGCTTCCCCATACCCCTATTTTTCCTTGTCCTCTTCATAACAAGGAGTTAAAATACTCTGACAGAATAAATCGTTCACTGCCTTAACACTTCATTTTAAAACTCAGTTAAAAAGAAAAAAAAAAAAAACCACAACACAAATAAACTTTGTTATCTTCTCACATTCTTCCAATTACCCAAGTTTGGATTTTTTTCTTGGTTCGTTTTTTGTGCCTTTGCTAATTTGGTACATCATCAACCCTAGGTCTTTTAGAAATTACAACTAAATGAAAAATTGCATATTACAGTATCTTTCTTGTAGTTCTAAAGTCAGAACTACTCAAAGATCCAGTCCTGACTCTGAAGAGAGCAGCACAATTATCTCTCTATAAATTGAAATACATGTTCCTACATTTTCTTCCCACATTTAAACGTTGAGTTTTCAGAAATGTTAACTATACTTGATTTAAGCAGCAGGAAGCAATGGTGAGAGGCAGGGAGGAAGAAAAGATGCAGGAAGTTATGAGCATTCTCCTACAGCAAATACCCTCCACTCCCCCACTTCAATAGCTTCTCCATCGAATGTCTCACATCATCTCTTTCTGTTCCTAATTCTAGAGTTTTGTCTTGCTTCAATGACTGAAGAACATTCTTCCCAGTAAACAAAAAAACAAACAAACAGAACCACAAAAACCCAAGCACACCACAACACAGTATGCACAAGAACCAAGGTATCAGAGAAAAGCGTTCATCACTGCTTGACTGACATGGACTTGAAACTCTGAACTTAAGAAGAGTTAAAGACAGACTGGTGTGCTGACTCAACCCAACCATGAAACCACAAAAATTAAATTAAAATGAAGTTGGGCTCTACACCTAGCACTGGCATCAGCTAGGAATTTGGGTTACATTTTAGTAACAAAGCATAATAAATATGAGTATTCTGAAACACTGTCAGAGACTGCCAAAGGATTATGGTCTCATATTTTGATGTGCTTACCAGACAGAAGGGCAGTGAGAACAGCAGTATTAAATCATTCTGGTGAACAGACATTTAATTTATGCACCATTACCACTCAGCTACCAGGTGATCTCAGGGGAATGACAGGGTGCTCTGAGCAGACAGATGGCTGTACCGCAAACCTGCCAGGCCAACTGGCAGTCCCAGTAGGGACGAAGCGCAAGCAGGAATAAACTGGTGCCTGAGAATGGCAGTTTGATTAGTGTGCTGACAAAGCCAACCAGCTAGTACTGCATGTGCTGCTCATGTCTGGTACTAGCTGCTAGATGTTTTCAGGAAAATTAAAAAATACTTTGGGAAGAAAAATCTGCAAGTGCAACTTGTTTGAGTCAACTCAATCTTGTATGGTTTTGATTTTTCTATGAAATTATAAAAGTCTGATGACTAGCAGAACTAATATTCATGGGGCAAAAACCACTCAATATTATCAAATAATTAACATCCCACTAAGTTTTCACTCTGGCAAATAAAAAAAATAGAAAATTATTTTTTGTATTTACTTGGGGATGTAATTAATATACAGAGAAAAATGCATAATATGCACTGAAAAAATACAAATATATGCATGAACAATCACTTTCATTGAAGAATGGCCTCATTTTCCTTGCTCAAGGAGTAAGACCAACTTCAGACTATACTCTTAATGCTGTATGAGAAACCAACTTGCTTTTAAAAGAAGTTCAAAATGGATTTCAACATACTATTAGAATTATTTTCAATATTTACTTTAAGGAAGATAAGGCCTTAACTCTATCCCAGCTGAAGTCAGGACAGGTTTACCCAAGAGACTGGCTTTCTTAACTGCCAAGAACTCCATACAAAACCAGCAGCATATGTTACTTGATTCTTTCTTTAAAGCACTCTTCACTAAAATTATATTCATCTCCTAACTATAATAATTATAATGCCTTGAGCTTTCCCAACATTAGTTTTTCTGTTCCTCTAAATTACATTGTCAAGAATGACTGAAAATAAAAATTTCAAACTTCTGGACTTAAATGGTAACAATAAAAAACAACCTGAGTTCTTCAACTTTATGTACTTACCAATGGAACTGTTGACTTTGTCCCCTTTTTTCTTCTTGTTTTTCTTATTCTTGCCTTTTGGTTGAGGAGAATCTGCAAGTATAAGCTTATTATTTTGTTGGTGTTCACTTGGTGAAGGGGATTCACTTGTTATGGGTGCTTTCTCTTCCTTTACATGGTTCAACTGTTTTTTGTTGTTATTGTTTAATTTCTTCTCCTCCTTTTTAGGTTCTGCAAGTGTTGGGAGCTCTGCTACTTTTGCTTTAGATTCTATTTGGTTTCTGGTTTTAGTCTGAATCTCAGCTGCTTTGGGGGATTCTACAGGCTTTTTCACTTGTTCAGCACACTGTTTGTTTATCTGCTTTAGTTTCTGTTTGCTGTTTCCTTCTTTATGTTGATGCATTATATCAAGCAGAAAAGAGAGGGGCTCATGCTGCTTTACACTCCCCTCTTTCTGATAAAGCAGCTTTGAGTCTCTAGAGTTCACAGGATTGGAGAGTTCACAGCCTGTCTCTGAAATCGGCCTCTGTTCTGTATGATTCACGTGTCTTGAGAGGGAAGCGGAGGAGGTTTCGATCTTTTCCAATTGCTCAAGTGTACCATTCTGAATGTCGTTGGGTGCGTTTGGGAGAGATTCCTTCACTGCCTGGCAGTTTCGAGTGAGCATGTCCACCTTCTGACAGTCTTGTCTTGTGCGTTCTTTCTTCTTTTTCTTTACAGCCTGCAACTGCTGAAGCTCTTGAAGCCGTTGTAATTCTTGTTTCAGCCTCTCCTCCTCTTCTTCCTCGCGCCGCCTCTGTTCCTCAAGCAACTGGTGATGCTCCCTCTCCCTGGCTTCTGCTTCAAGTCGAGCTTTTTCTTCAAGCTACAAAGCAAAAATAGGTTTATAAAAGGTGACAAATATTTTAGAAAGTGTAGCTTTAATGATTATTAGTATTTTTGTCATTACAAAGCCTAAAATGTTAATATATGAACGTACTTAATCCAGAAGTCTGTTCAGCAAGCAAGTAATATACAAAAGCTGTCCTTTAAAGTACAGAAAATACTTGCTATATTTTTGTTTTCTATGTTTCTGTAATGTATTTGACTTAATACTAACTGATGGTCTTCTCTTTGCTACTGCTAAGCCTAACCAAAGTAGTCTACAACCACAAGCACCTGCTGAAAACAAAACATTGGGCTTCATTTGCTACGACTGTGTGTATCACTGAGGTAACTCAGGTTTGCATCTTGTTGCATCATTTACCTGTTCTCTTGCTATGGTAGCAGAGTTGCTCCGTTTCAGTGTTCATAAGCAATAGGAAGAGCAATCCTTAAAGACATTTTACAGCAACACACTAATCATATTAGTTACAAGTTGTCAAAAATAATGATGGTAAAGTTTTTTATAGTTAGCTGGAAGTTCATTTACCACATGAAACAAAGATACATTACTGAAAATGTCTGAACTTTGCTGTGCAGCACTGACCTTGCATCATCAGCAAAAGGAAAGAAAGCCATACACTGAGAACAATCCTGACCATTTATTTTCTTGCACATTTACAAGAGCCTGTATGGGCACTTTTTCACAGTTACAGAAGTCATGCAAAAAACCCCACTGAGAACCAACTGCTTCTTAC
>JANIJG010018376.1:38865-80061 GCA_024611175.1 Megaceryle torquata | reverse complement strand
ACTCAAACTGCTTGCTTCTTACACTCAAACTGCTTGCTTCTTACACTCAAACTGCTTGCTTCTTACACTCAAACTGCTTGCTTCTTACACTCAAACTGCATTGCAAGAACAAAGTGAATTTTGCACAGTGAATTTTATAACTAACTCATTAAGCTCTGAAGTTGCTGAATAGTGCTACAACACAAACATAAAGAATCTAACTTGTGCACATCAGGTCTTCCAAAACCATGGAAGCATTTCAGTAACACAGAATCAGCATCAGCAAGGAAACCCACAAACAAGAAAGTTTCATAGTGCAGTCACACAATGCACTTACCAGAATTCAAAAATTCTGCAACCAATCTCACTGAACCTTGAACTTTATACCTATGGCTGATACTTGAATTGTAGGACAAAAAGCCAATTTCCACCTTGTTCAACTTAGAGGAAATACTTTTTTTTTTTGCCAAGTCAGCAAATATTGTATTAGGAAAATAATTTCCATGTCACACATTGGAGTTTTTTTAAAAAGCTTTTTGCCAATTTCCATTTGAAGGCAATCTGTAATTGTTTCTTCTTTACCCCCTCTCTGCAGCTGGCCACTTGACTCTAGCTTGTGATAGCCCTTCATGTCACCATGTGGCACAGCACTTAACCTCTTCCCATCAGGACAGCAAGATGCCCACACCAATCATTATAAAAACACTGAATCTCTATTTTTCCTCTCACATAAAAACAGTGGTCTTAAGCTTCATAAAAATCACAGGAAGACAACCTTTAAAGATCATCAACTCCAGTCATTAACCCAGCACTACCAGGTCACCACTACGCCATATCCCTCAGAACCACAGCTCTTTTAAAAGCTTCCAGGAATGTGGACTCCACCGCTTCCCTGGGCAGCCTGCTGAAGGATTTAACAACCCTTCTGGCAAATAATTTTTTCCTAATAATCAACCTAAGCCTCCCTGGTGCAATTCAAGGCCACTTCCTCTTGTCCTTTCACCTGCTACTTGGGAGAACAGGCCAACCCCCACCTCACTACAACCTCCTTTTAGGTACTGTAGAGAGCAATAAGGTCTCCACTGAGCCTTCTTTTCTCCAGGTTAAACAACCTCAGGTCCCTCAGTCACTCCTCAGAGGACTGCTGCTCTAGACCCTTCACCAGCTTTCTTACCCTTCTTCAGACATACTCCAGCACCTCAACGTCCTTGTTGTGAGGGGTGCAAAACTGAACAGAATAGTTAAGGTGCAGCCTCCGCAGTGTATGGTACAGGGGGACCACCTCTGCCTAGTCCTGCTGGACACACTATTTCTAATACAAGCCAGGATGCTGTTGGCCTTCTTGGCCACCTGGCACACTGCTGGCTCATTCAGACAGCTGTCAACCAACACTCCCAGGTCCTTCTCCAGCAGGCAGCTTTCCAGCCACTCTTCCCCAAGCCTGAAGGTGGTGGTTGTGACCCAAGTGCAGGACCCAGTACTTGGCCTTATTAAACCTCATACCATTGGTCTTGGTCCATCGATCTACCTGTCCCGATCCCTCTGCAGAGTCTCCCTACCCTCAAGCAAATCAACACACCCACCCAACTTGGTGGCATCTGCAAACTTAACGAGGGTGTCCTCAATCCCCTCATCCAGATCATTGATAAAGATATTAAACAGAACTGTCTCCAGGAATGAGCCCTGGGGAACACCACTTGTGACTGGCAGCCAACTGGATTTTCTGTTTTCTGGCTTCCTACAGAGATACTTTATGATAAACATTATCCCAATACAGAAACACTAGTTTTCTAACTTCCCCCAAATTTAAATGTCAGTTCTACAGAACAATTTTCTTGACATTTCTGACACTTAAAAAGAGCTTTCTGAAGTGCAGGAAATTCTAATATAAAACTGACATGCAACAGACATTGTCACAACAGTGACATTGGGAGGAATCTTCCCAGTCTATTATGTAACTCCTCAAGTGGCATCAGAACAGGTCATCTAGATGTATATACACAAGCAGGCAGTGTACCAGAAAGGACACAGAAAACAATTATACCATAATTATGAAGCCAGTATCTAGTGGTATACTTACAAGGAGTGCACAGATTCAAAAACATGAGGTCTAGGATGAGCATACTTTTATGTCTTACCTTTCTTTGCTTATGTCTGGCTCGCTTGGCTGCCCGAGAACTGCTTACTGGTTTGGTTTCAGAGCTGTTTATGAATTGTAGTAAGTCTTCCACCTTTCGATGGTCAACAACACTTTCCCTTTCAGAGATCTGATCTGGTTTCTTCGGCTGTTCTTCTTTCCTTTTTGTTAGACGTAAACGAAGCTTTTCTCGCATCTCTGCGTAATTTCTACTGGTTGGTGCAGCTGGAGGCTGAAAAACGTGAGACAAATGTAGTGACTAATGGCAAAAATTTCACTGACCTAATACTTTTGAGATTGAGTTGTTAGGTCCAAACCAGAGTATCAAATTCCTTATTGTTGTACGTGTACCTGGAGGTGTATTTAACAGGCAACAGACCTGTCAGACTTGGTGCTACCTTGTAAACTATATTTTCCAAGTGAAAGAATGACCCATCTTGCAGAGGAATGCACAAGCAAGACAGAGAAATACATTTAAAAGCAAGAAAGGAGATTTCCATATTCTCCTGTGAGCAGTATACCACACTGGAAAGTTTGAAAGCAACATCTGAAAGTCTGAAAGCAGTAGACATTTGCTGCTGTTTCCATTTTCTGTGAAGACTGTTTCAGAATTTGGGCTACATGGGCCTCTGGGCCGCAGCTGAAGGTTTGATTACTGTGCACAGAAGCGTGCCAGCACGCCCTCCAGCACAGTCACATCAATAACTTGTTAACACTGCTGCAAGTTGAATCCTCACATCATGTTTCATATGTATGTTCCCATCCACTGCTCCTGCCTCTCAACTCCTTATTCCTCTTCTCTTCCTGCCACCTTACCCTCCACCCTCCTGCACCAGATTCTGGTGCCCATCTGTTTGGAGCTATACGAGTTCAACTCATGAAACCAGCAAAGAAAAGCCTATTAACTTAAAAATCCTGTAACTTTCTGACACTTCAGCAAAACAAATAACTTACTGTGCAGTCAGATGACTATCAAAGACAGATCAACCATGGACATGATGGGAACATGCAATGAGAAATGGGATCCCCTCCCTGCCCCTTTCAGCCACAAGGCAGCAGCTTTGTCTTCACTTCAAGCCCTAAGATGAAGCTTCAACTGATCAGCTACGTAGCCAATAAAATAAGCTCTTAATTCAAGTAGGGGAAAAAATGCCAGACATTCAATTTCTACTAGTTAATTACTTAGACTATACACAGATTTACAATTAAGTCAGTAGGAAAATGAAATCTTAAGAAAAAAATTTGAGGTGGCAACTTAACAGCTTTTAGCATTTCATTTGTGCAAATGAAAAGATGTAATAATTCACTAGACATGTTACTGGTATGAGGGTATCTTCAAGATGCTTCCAAATGTTAAAGAACATAAGTGAAAAGCTTCTGCATAACCTGCACACTTCAGAACTTCACAATTTCTTCAAAACATGCTTTAAATATAAGCACACATCAGTGCCTGTCAAAATGCACCGGTAAAGAAAATAGTTTGCATTACTGAAAACAGGGAAAATGAAGTTTGGGTTTTTCTTCAATATAAGTATAATTAAACTTACGCTGCTTAAGTTCTAGGTAAGAGTTGGTTTATTTGGGGTTTTGTGTGTGTTTTTTGTTGTTTTTGTTTGTTTGTTTTTAATCGAGTTGAAGTTAATACTTTGAGGATTCCTATTTTTACAGATGGGAGAAATGACTGAAATAGCCATGAACATTTAAAAACTATCCTACATTAAGTGTACCCAAACTCACTGCATTGTTTATAATTACACTAATACAAATGAGTGCATGAATTTTGTAAAGTTATTTAAATGGCTCAATGCTCCTGTTTGCAGCTTAAGTCAAACAGCATATCTGTTTCCCAAGTCAGTTACTTCCTAAATCTTTCAGTCATTTTTATTGCTCTTGAGTTGCTTTCAATGGAAAACGTTTGTTTCTATTCTTCATTTCAAAGAGAAAAATTACTTTCTAACTATGATCCTTTTACTACTACTCCTGAAGGAGCTCCAATGCCATCCCCTTAGTTGCAATCTGATAAATCATATGCAACCAACGATGAGTGACAAAAAAAAGCAAATAAAAGCAATTTAAAATCCAACAACTTACTCCTCCATGGCCGAAGAACTCACAGTAACAGCAGTCACAGTATTTTCCTTCCTTCTGATTTGTGGATGTTGAGGTACTGGAGCTATGCTCTGAACAGCTGTCTTCATCTTGGCTCTCCTCTCCATCATACTGTTGATGATCATAGGTGTTACTGTTCTCACAGCGATGGCCCTCACAATCAGGATCACTATGTTAAATTAAGAAAAATCTTATAAAAACTCTAGATTATAATAAATAAGGGATATGAAAAAACGATATTCAGTTAAATGTACATCTACCAGGAAAAATGACTCTCAAACTGGAATATCAGCCACCACCAATGATGCATCAAATCCTAACACCTTCACCTAGCAGTTTGCAAATGGAGACGCTCAAAACCAAGCAGCAAGATAAGATGATATATGGGAAAGCGATCTATAAAAATTCACTTAGTGACTTACTGAACAAGCAGCCTAGAGAATGAGTATTGGAACTGTTCTTCCTGAATTTAAACAGGTAAATTAGTTTTATAAGTAGTGATTCTGGCTTTTTTTTTAAATGGAATGGCTTTGAAATGGCTACCCACCTCATCACTTGCCATCTGAAGAGAGCCGTGCAGTTGCAAAGTATTCCCCATAATTCTAAAAACCCCTGGGTTTAGATATATTTTCAAGCTTTTGACATAAATAAAAAGGTCAAGATCAGCTAAACCCAAAACATTCCCATGGCTTTGGTCGCACCTTTATTTTCAAGGGGAAATACTAGAATGTCTCTTCAGTAAGCAGGTACATAGCAGTTTGTTCCCTCCAGAGCTCTGCATAACGGGGCGCCCAACATACCTACTGTCCAATTCTAACACAGATGTGATTGTGCTTCAAAAGTAAAAATTTTTTTTAAAAAAAAAAAGTCCACTCATCCAGCATTAGTATTTCTTTATTACGTCAAAAAGGCGAAACCAGGCCATAATCTGTCTTGGCTGCAAAATACATGTGATTCTTCTTTCTAACCTCACTCCCCTTCCAGTCTCCTCTAAGTTTTTAAAGAATTAGCAACCAGGACAGAAGAAAAAGTTGTTCAACTTCAGTATCCTAGTTAGGGAAGAGGCAGGCAAAACTGCTGCACATAAGAGCCGGGCAGTGCAAACATTCTGACGAGTCATTTTGAGTAACCCTTGCATCGCCTTTTCTTGCCTGTTTAAAGTTAGCACTAGTGCCCAGCAGCACAGTGGGATAGCTCTGTGCAGGGGTAACAGGTACAATTCCATGGAAATCAAGGCTTCATTAGTCTGTTGCTCAGTCACTAGATTGAAAGTCTAGAACATAAAGCAGTTTCTCCCATTATAGCATCTCACTGATTCATACAGACTACAAGGATTCTTTCTGGATTCTCTCCTAGTTCATTTCTTACAAATTTTATCATTCCTTTATCACGTTAGCACCTGTTTTTCTACTGCATTAAATAGTCTATATTCAATTCTCTCCCTGCACTGGATAATAAAGTTGCTTTACAACACTACAATAAATTTCTCAAGCATGAAAGAACAGTTACTTATTTTGCAATATCATTAATAAAACCACTGACAACACAAATAAGGGCATTTTTTAGAAACACTTCAGGTCTACAGTTATCAAACTGACTAAATCTTACATCATCATCTGAAAACTACTGCAGCAGCCAGGAGACTACATTCATAGCAACCATGACATAGCCCTACAAGTCACAGAGTACTTCGAGCAATGACTCAACTTTTCTCTGTTATGCCTGCATTCTTCAGACATATCAAAGTTAGCACCATCAGCAGCCTGCCACAACACATAACACTACCAGAAGACAGCTCCAAATTCTTCCCAACCATCAAGACCTTTGAAAACCTTTGGAAATCAGAATATCCTTCCAAGCTACAACCAGTGTTTACATGGTGGGACTAATACCTAAGAAATTTTAAGTGTAGCCAGGAAAATGTGTTACTATGTGGCAGGTTTCAAGATCACATATGACATTTTTATCATTTGAGCTAAATCTGTTTACAGCTTCCTGAAGTTTTCACTCCTTTTCATTCCTGCTTGCCATGTAATGCCAAAATGACAGTAAACAGATACATCATACAACAGGTTTATGTCTCGGCAGCAGCAATCACTAGTAGCAATGACAGGGTGAAAAAGAATAAAGCTTGACTTACTAATCCCAGGTCACATTTATAAAAGCGAGCAAGCATTTGTTTTTAAGCCTCTAAACTCAGTAAACAGATTCTGCAATGGAAATAATATTTGTAAAGTCCCATACTGAGTTACAAACTAAGTATGTGAGCTCGGTGTCATTTGCCAAGTATGCAGACAGCTCTTCTTTCACACTACAATCATTGTCAAAGGAGAAGAGGCATCTATTGTAAAAAAAGTGACAACAGTAAGAATAACAAACTTACCTGCAGACACTTGGTGGGGCACTTACAGAGCTGTCTGTGGTTGACGTAGGAGGTGCAACTGTAGTAGGACAAAGACCTGAATGAGGATCCACAAATCCAGGGGCTGTTGCAGCAGCTTTGGGGAAAGAAGGAGCAGCAAGATTTGGAAGATGTGGTGTAGAGGCTGGAGACAGTGCAGCAGGAGACAACGAAGGAAGAGATGCTAAACTGGTAGGACTATTTCGTGGTGCAACTGGTGCAGAATGTCTATGGTCCTCTTTATTAATATTATGGAATACTTCACCTATATTGGGGAAAAAGAAATCATTTACTATGGAATATAATTAATAAGTCTCTTATTAATTACCCAAGCAATCACACAAAGTGCTGGATGTTATCAGATTCTCTAAAAATCAGCAGTATTTCAACACCTTTCTATTATCAGTTCCATACCTTAGCATCTAGGTCTTTCACAACCTTCTTTAATCCAGGATTACAAAGTAACTCAAAAGTAAGAGCAACAATTAACAGAAAAGATAAAACCACATAATATTATTAAAATAAGCACATATGAATCTTTATGGTTACCTTAATATGCTACGTCCTACAAACCTGTATTGTGAATTACAAATCCTTACCTATTGATGAAGGTCTCTTGGATGATACTTTGAATTGGTTGCTGCTTGACTGCACTGTAGTTGCTGTGCAGGAGACAGAAGAAGTGGCAGAAGAGGTTGCCATGACAACTTTATTAGCTTCCATAAAGGCATCCTGGAAATTGTACAGACATTTCTTCTTTGCGGCATTTTTTTTCTCCTTGCTGTCACTAACTGCTGTTGCTTCATTGCTAGATGTAGTAGGAAGTGCTTCAGGTCTTATTTCTGACAGTGCTGGTGCTAATATATCACTCCCTGCAAATGAAACACACATAGTAATTAAGAATTGTCTTTATGGCATTTAGAATTAAAGTTTCAATACTTTAGATGCAGGCAGGCGAGGACATATTGCTAATGTTGGCTTGGTAGGATTAGTGAAGTGATTCACCTTCCTTCCCCCCCCCCAGTAACAGCTGTAAAAAAAACATGCTAAGAGGTCTCAGAGCAGGTCACAAACTTTAAAGTTACAAATTTGTAAGAACACTACTAAACGTGTGTTATCAAGTAAAGATGATACAGATACCATCATCCATTTATATTTAAAATCAAATACAACTGGATACCATTTTACATGCTAATTATATAAGCCTCAATAACTGAAGTCCAGGTGAGCCATGCAACAATAAATAAGCTACGAGCAACACATCCTTCTATCAATATAATGCCGTAAAACTTATCTTTACTAAATGGAAATTCCAGCTAACTGCAGTACCATCTTTCACACAAGCTTGCCTCTAGCCATCTGTTGGAACAGCTACCCGTAACTACATTTGTAAATGGATAAGCTATCCTACTGGGGAAGTTTTCTGAAGGTTTTTAAAGCCTTCCCTTTTAAAATCACCATAGCAGCTTGACACAAGTTAGCAGTAGATCAGTCTGAAAAAAAAGCCAACACACAAAACCAAGTTTCCTTTTTCATACAAGTCAAAATAAGAGGCATTTAAATATTTGCTATGATGTGAATGGAAAGATCTCTCTCTCTGTTACTGTTTCTCTTTTACTCTTTTTCACTTTACCATTAGTATTTCCAAAGGCTTCCTGGCTTGAATTATTATTTATTTTTTTGCTTGCTTTAGGTTTCTGTCTTTTTGAATGACAATGCAGCTATTTCTGTGCATTATATGAAATAGGATGTAGTACCATGTCACCAGGGCTCTTACAGCCCTATAGAAAAAGAGCAGGCCTTTATGGCAGAGAACCAAAAGTCATTTAAGTTTTGCCTTACTTCCTATTTCTTTGCAACTCTAAACTTCTGAAGACAAAAATACCTCTACAAGGACTGTATGTGAAAAACAGTGCTATCCTTTTGCCTTCGGCATCCTCTCCCCAGTACAGAAAAAAATCATTTTTCAATTTTCAGCACCACTGGAGTAGAAATGGCAGCAAATCTCTGCCAGAATCCGATCTTCTAAAGACCATGACAATGAAATCTTCCATTCCCAGAAAAAAGTGCCACACTCCATTTCAAGATATAAGGCTTTTTTTAACTAGTCAGTGTGAAGTAGTAACAAACCCTCACCAGGAATTGTATCAGGCAAAAATGTAGCAGGATTCCAGTTCTTGTCATTCATCATCTCTGAACCCCAAAGACTTATAAATTTAGAGCTATTCCAATCTGGAGTGCTCCCGAAACAGCTTGGATAAATATGATCTTGGAGAGATGCATTGAATACTTGATGCTTGTTTGTATGATTCTGAACTGGAGCTGGCGGTAATGCCTATGAAAAGAAAGAGTATTTTCCTCATTAATATTCTGTTTGCTTACACAGTAACTCCAACAGCAATATTCAAATCATAGTGTTTCAACTGTGAAAGGCATTATAAAAAGCGTAATAAATGGTATTTCACAAACTGATAAAGACTGGTTTGTTGATTTTTAATGCAGATAATATATTACACAGATTGTATGTGCATGTATATACTCCACAGTCACAAACATGGCTTTTAGATTCAGCTAACTGATGAATACAAAAAAGCATTCTCCAAAAATACTTGCATTAATATCTGTTGATAGGCCCTCATTTTTAATTAAGAACATTAATTATACGAAGGTGGAACCCTGTAAGGAATTACTACCTTTCAAAGCCCAAGCTGTCAAAACCAATCCGCTGTGACACGATTATCATTAGCACGTAAGACAATTGTGATAAAGCGATTACAAACACTTCAGGATTGAAAATAAGCACAGTAGAACAAGTAATAAAACACTTATCTCAAAACAATTTTAAAGTTGATTATATTATTCTGTTTATTTCATCTCCAACTATTAACAGGTTCCTCACTTAAAACTTAACAGGCAGGGAATACACATTTATTTATTTTAAGAAGCAACTGGGAAAAAAAAATGGAAGACACTTTTTCTTGTTTTACAGAGGTGAATTGTTCTGGCTCACCCCATTTCTTCTGGCTGAAATTGTTTATTCACATTACAAAATATAAACTTTCTCCCAAAGACCTTGTGCAATGCAAGCATTCTATTCAATTGCTGTCACCTTTAAAAAAGCCAAGGAAAAGTGAGTTTTTTCTATTTTTGCACAGCACTTGATACAATGAAAAGCCACACAGAAGTAGATACAGATAACTAAAAATATTATCAGAGTCCAGTAACATTTCAGACATGAAAGTCTGAACACTCATGGCCAAGCAAACTACTCGTATACCCAGTCTCCTTTTTCTACACAGAAGGATTTTCATGATCTGACTAATTGTGAAGGTGGGAGGGGCTGGAATACCCTGTGGTAAAGAAAACTCACATATATGGGTGGAAAGAAGCACTTCACAGGGCAGAACAGCCTATCCCTGATGACCCAAGCCTGATCCAATAGGGCTTATTAGCTCATTCATTACCAGCTCTGCTGAATTCAGCTGGCTCTTCAAAGGCAAAAGCTCCCTAAAGCTGCAGCTTCTGAGTATGTCTTTACAGCTCCAGCACAACATAAATACATAAATACCCAGCTGGTTCAGGTGCTGTGCCAGAGCTAATAGCTCTGGCCTGCATCACAAAGCCACTTAGTGCTAGCAGCCTGCTACTGTGCATGGGACTGCTGGGGCAGCCTGGACAGGGTGCTGCAGATGTTCCACTACACAAAGGTCTTCGCAAAGGAAAGCCAGCAGAGAGCTGAGTGGCAGGAGCTTGAGTAGACTGCCATGAGGGATGCAAGAGATGTCAGAAGGTGGGGTACAACAATTAGGGGTGTCAGAAGAAGGCTGATAGGCTACTGTTATGGAACGGGTGCACTGCAACAGAGGTACAGAAGGGGCACCAGTAAGACAGGAAGAAATAGAGTGGATGTTTACAAGGACAGCAAGAGTAATAGTCTTAGTGAACCAATCTACCCTCATTGCAACCACGGGATCACTGGAGCAGATGAAAGGGACATCACAGACTTGTGCCTAATGCCAATTTTTTTGCCCTTTGAGCAGCCCTCACAGTTGGACTGATTTCATCATGTATGTGAAACAAGACCACATTAATAGTAAGTCTTGCTTTTTACTCCTATTCCCAAAAGCTGACACCTGGTCCCAAACCTTGCTCCACATCTTTCTCTTGTTTATTACTTCCAAATTTTGGGTCAAAAGAATTTTGCAGAACCATCAAAAAAACAAGGTCTGACAAAGCACAAAACCCCTTACAAATAGACTCCTGTGCCTCAATTTTCTCAAAAACCCCAAACTAAACCACTAATATTTTGAAATAGAAATCTCAAGATACTATTGCCAAAACAAAATATTAAATTTTGACCTTCGATATATATGAAATGAAGAATTAGTCTTATTACACTGAAAGAAGTCCTATCACTGTTTCCACCGTTCAAGACTCATTTGACTCCACATGCTTTCTAATCCCAGTAAAAAAACTCTGTCTTCCTGACAAAAGTTACATTTAGCCCTGCTGTATGAACCTTCCACCAGTTCTGAATCTGTCCTGTTCCCTACCTCTCACTACCTCCTCCAAAAAGACTACTAAAACCAGAACACAGTTTAACGCAACTTGTCTGGTTTCACTGCTACTCAGTCATGCTGGTTTATACAGGTGTACAGTATTTTCCCTGGGATGAGGATGCACCAGGCTTACCTTATTGTGTGTAAAGGGAGAAGCTGTATACAAGGTGGGATGGATAAGTGGACGAGGCAGATGAGGAATTGTATGCAATGGTATATGTCCATGGATGTGAGGATAAAGATGAAGTGCAGGATGTGCAGGTTTTTCAGGATTCATAAACTGGTGGCCAGCAGGCAGGCGTCCAGTTGCAAGTGCAGAGGCTGTTAGACCTGAGGCTTCCTGTTTGCAAACGTGACATTCACAAGCATTTGGACCTTGTTCAGCCTGTAAGAAAAATATTTAAAAAAAAAATAAAAAAATTTTTTTACTCTACTTTACAGACAGTAAAACCAGCTATTCCCCTCAACCTTCCTCCTTCATAATCATTTAATTTTGCTTACGTTAATTAGTATTTTCAGAGCATCCACAGAATTCTTTCATCTAATACCAGTGGGGAAAAAACCTATCAGTGAAGTAAAAACACTAGGGGAGAATCTGTACCTTCGTTAAGAAAAGAAGGTCCTAACTATTGACAGGATTTCATGCTAATCAGACATTTAATGTTCATTTTCATGACAACAAGGTAGATACTGATACAAATAGTCAACAGCTAGGAACAGGAACCTTGATAGCATTTGATCCTACCTAGGCAATTACCTAGGTAATTAATCACCCCACTAGAAAAAAATCAAATCAGATTATTTTCACAATTTTCCAAGCATATGGAAAAACGGTATGTGCAGAAACTAGTAACAAGGGCTTATTAACTGATGAAGTTGGAAGTAGTTCTGAGCTGCATTAAGCAGAGCACTGCTTGCACGTGAAGAGAGATGATCTTTCCACTCCTCTCAGCACTAATGAGATTCATCTGGAGTGCTGGGTCCAGTTCCAGGCTCCCTGGTACAGGAGAGACATGGACAAACTGCCGTGAGTCCAGGGAAGGACCACAGGGTGCTATAGGCCTTGGAGCACCTGTCACACAAGGAGAGGCTAGGAGAGCTCAGACTGTTCAGCAACAAGAGAAAAAACGCAGGGGGATCTTACAAGTGTGTGTTCCCTTACTGGTTGGGGAAGAGGAGAGTAAAGAGGACAGAGCCGGTTCCCCTCAGTAGTATCATATCAAAGGACAAGAAAAAATGGGCACAAGCTGAAATACAGGAAATTCCATTTAAAAATGTGTTAATTTGCAAGAGTGGCTGAACACTGGAGCACGTTACCTGCAGTAGTTCTGGAACCTCTGTCCTTGGTGATAGTCAAAACCCAACCAGACACAGCACTGACCAGCCTTCTCTAGATGACCTTGCCTTGAGCAGAAGGGCTTGACTACATTATCTGCAAATGGCCCTTCCAAACTCAACTACTTGGTAATTACATGAAGCAGACAATTCTTAGGAAAAAAGATAATAAATCACATCAGCGATGTGAAATCCATGCCTTAGAACCTTTCATTGATCTCACAGTATCATTAGCCTCTGTTGTCTCAAAAGGATTCAAGACTTTGGAAGAAAAGCAGCCCAGGAAAGAGCAGCTCCATTTCCCCCTCTCAGCTCAGTACTTTTTCCTGCCACTGTCTCAGAACATTTCACCAGAAGAAATACCAGGAATACTTCCCAATTGCTATTTTTCCCAGCACTGTGGCAGTACAGAGTTTTCCAAAAAGCAACACTAGGTAACCTAAAGAAGAACTGACAGGGGGTATATTCTTCTTAAACATGCCTTCCTCTTAGAAACAAACAACTCTTCATTAACACTTAAAAGCATTACAGCCTTTGACAGAAGTACATTTTCACAAAGATTTCATAAGCCAAATAAAATGACTGAATTAATTAGAGGCATAGAGAAGAGAAAAATAAAACCAAATTTCTCATTAAAAAAATTAGGATTACCAAGAAACCAAAACTAATCTGGTAACAAATGAAAATGGAAAAAAAAAAGGTATCAAATATTAAGGTGAGATTCAAAATCCAATTCTGACAAATTTTTGGGTACAGAGCATGAAAAGGAATCCAGAGAGAAATAAGAGAGCAAGTAAATAAGCAACCACAACAGGTAATGCCAAAAAAAAAGTAAAAATCTCACATGCACATGGCATGTACCACTGAAGTCAATCACTTGAATACAGTGTTACAAGGCAGATACTCAGCTCTGATTAGAAAATCAGGCTAAAAAAAGAAAGTCATTAAGAGATTCCTCAGAATAATTCTGAGAAAATTCTTTTTCTTCAAAGAAAATAAAAATGAGAAAGGTTAAACCTGCCTCATTTTAGTTTGCTTTCCTAAAACAAGTAGACTTCCATAATCTCACTTGACTTTTCACAACAAATGCTGAATCAGTTCACCCATTTCCAAGTGTTCGACATGGACACAGCCCATGTAACTATTAGGCCACTGATGAGCCATCCACACACAAAATCTCAACATATACGTTGAAAGAAAAGCAGCTTAATAATCTTAACACATGACAAAATACTTTCAGTAGAAGGTCTTAAAAACACCCTAACCAGAGGGCAACATTCAATGGGACTTCCCACATGACTCATCTAAGCTCTGAAAGGTGCCCCCTTCGGTGTGGATTCTTTTGTACAGTAATCAGTAGAAGTGACTGGTACATTCTCTCTATAAGCAGCAAGCACATGTTGAAGCTGCAGGGTAAGTCAGATTAGAAGCCACACAAGACAAGTCCATCAGATCCTTTGCCTCTGTGCTTAGCTGTTAAACCAAACACCACCATCTGCTGAACAAATACTCCTAGCATGGTTTTCTGGGTGGCTTGGTGACCTTACAGTGAAGAGCTTGATAACCTTAAATGATTTTTAAATAAATACATCCATCAAATACCCCAAAACCAATGCCACAGAGTCATGCAATAGACTTATCTACACAGAGTTTCAACAGGGAAAGTTAGTCCTCAGATATATTTTTAAAAAAAAAAGCCTGTTAACTAAGTACTCACACCCTTCCCACCAACATTCCAAGTAATTTCAAATAACATTAATATTTAATGAAGACTCAGCCCAAACTTCCAAAAGAAACGCTTCTTCGTTTCTGTTTCTCATTCATTCATAGAGGTTGGAATAAATTTTTTCCCCCCTTTACCGAAGCTGCCTTCGATTTAACTAACATATTCCAGGTTCTGACCAGAGGAAGATATTAGCCATGACAATATATAATGAGCTGAAAAATATTTTAGGTGTCATACCTCCCTACTGATAAAACCCCATATATCGATAGTTAAACATTTAGTTAAGGATGTAAATGTATTATCATTCGAGCAGCAACATTACAAAAATTAACTGATCAGAATGGGCGCTTTTAGATTACAATACCTGCTGACTGGGGTAAGAAGGTGGTGGGCTATCCATTTTTGCTTCATCTTTCCTTAATGTCCTTTTTCCTAGAGACAATTCCTCCTTTTGAGTCCCTGGTGGTTCACCACTGCTCTCCCCATCCGCTTCTTCATCATCTGCTTCTGAGGAACTGCTACTGGTACTGCTCACCTGAGGAGACTGGACAACATTAACTCATTAACATAGGAGGGAAGGACAGGCCTTTCCCCAATGAGCACATCCAACCGCCAGAAAAAAAGACAGGACACTGTAAATGCTGTACCTCATCTTTCAATGCCATGTTTTCACCTCCACCATTTATCTCGCTGTGAATTCCATTCATGTTGGCTACAACCTCTGCATCGTCATAATTATTCAGTGGGTAGATATCAGCAAATTTCGCTGATAAAGGTGCAACATCTTCGTCATCACTACCACTGAGGGGAAAAGAGGCTTGGGTAAATCAGAGTGCTCACCAATCTCAGTAACTGTGAAAGCAGGTACAACACCAAAATGAAATAAAGTTGAGGGCATCCCTTGTATAAGTGTTCCAGTTAGATTGTCTTGCAGGTTGTTTAACTGAGTCTATTTTTTCAAGCAACTAAAATTGAGCAATCCATCATATAATTCTACTGAATACAGCAGTTGCATGCCTGAATGACAGACTGCAAAGAAAGTAAGATTCTCTGCTATTTCTGCGTAAAATATTTTCCACCACTGTTTTCTGACCAAGAACGTACGGAATTATTAGCGATAGGATTCTTTAATTTGATGAAAAAAGCCTTAAGCCAATGATTTCCTTTACACAAGGCGTGACCTGGAAAAATGTAAAAGTTTTTCCATACATTAAATGTCCAGTCAGTAACAGTGACCAGGCAACACTCAACACATCACAGTAACTCTTACATTTCTCAGTATCAATTTGTTCTTAGAGAAGCCCATGTCTATGTGCTATTCAGAATCTGCTCTAAAATACTTAATGAATTTTTTTCCAGGCAGACAGCTAGCAAAAGAACATGCATGTTTAATTACCTGCTCCAGGGAAATATTTCAAAGATTGGTTAGTTCAAGATTCATGTTTCTACAGCAATCTAAAGATCTTAAAAGATTTCTTAAACTGCACACTTTATCTTTTTGCATTCCATGAGATACTGTGCCAAAATTTAATTACATCGTGGCACCATTAGCCATATTTCAAATGTGCAATGAGGAAATAAAACAGCAGATACGAGACATAAAATGGCTCTTCCCCAAGAATCAGTGGTGTTTCCCTAATAATAGGCTGATTACAGTAAGTAATACTTGGAATCAGCTGAACTGGCTTCTGAAGAGAAACTGAACAGGATTTGACATTTCAGCACCAAAACTAATTAAGAGTTTGCAGAAATTGAAAACGACACATTTAAGAATATACATCTAAACATGCCACTATATAATCTGTTTTCAAGCACTCCCCAATTGGGTTCAGAAACTAAAGTCCTGTTATGGAAAATGAAACCCTTGATAGTAGCAGATGCAAAGGAAAATGTTTAGAAGAAACTGAACTTCATGAAGTGATATTAATCAGAAACATCCCACACATCTGCACTGTCCTTGTTCATCACACTATATTAACACAGAACACTAATGCCAACTTTCTTGAGTGTACTGACAACAGGTATTTCAGTAGTGTTTCCACTAGTACTGAAGTTGTTCTGTTGTTGGTTTTGGGTTGTTTTCTTTTTTTTTTATATTCCTTTAGAATATCACAACACAGAGGAGACTGCTGATTAGCCCTACCCTAACCACGTACAAAACTGCTTTGTCAGCTGGCTTTTAAGCCTTCAGAATTATGGAAGGGGCAGAAGTCTACCACTGGACTAATGTCTCAAATCTAACAGTCACTGGGATCTGAATAAAATAGAGGGTAGCAGATACTTCTGATAGAGACAATAATTTTTGATGCAAGACTCAAGTTAACACAACTTCAAGAATCCTGAAAGCCTCATAAATAAAGGCTGATTCATATGAAATGACTATCCCCCAAGGAAAAGATTGCCAGCTCCCTTGCTCAGTCAAAGAAAAAGTGATTTCAAAATGGCTCTCTAAAGTAGATCAGCAACTGATGTCCTTGTAATCTCAAAGCAGAAAAGTACATACTACACACACTTCTAGTAGGACTGTTAAGTTAAGGTCTTCAGAAATTTTAAGAACTTCATTGTATTACTTAGAGTACTGGAGTTGTGGTCCACTGAATACAGTACCATTACTAAATAATTTCTGAGGCAAAACTAGCATTACATAATGATAGCTAAAACAACTTGCCCATGTAAATTCAATTCACTACAAAATTTTAAAACAGAAGAAAAAAAAAAACTTACAAAGTTGGTGCTGAACCATTATCTGCAAGGATCAGTCTGGGATGTTGCTGAATTGTAATAGGCGAACTGGAACCTGATCCTGAACTTGCTGAAGACATACTGGGTGGGCGGATCTCAGACAGATAATCCGGAGCAGTATCAATTTGTAGTGGTAACTGGTTAATGTGGATATCGTCCGTTATAGGAGAATCCATGATGCCACACGTTAAAATGTGTGAAAGGCTGCAGTCATCACAAGTACATCTGTTCAAGAATTAAGATTCCAGATTTTTATGACCCTGTTTAAGCAGCATTAAAGTAACCACACTCTTTGTTCCAATAATGTGTTTCCTTTTTCTTCAGACAAGAAATTACTGATTTATTATAATTTCATATTAAAAACTTCAGCTCACCTTCTTCTATAATTACAGTTGGGACAGTCAGGCATACTCAAACGTGATGACAGCATGTGTCTCATTGTGTCTGTGAAGTTGTTCTCCCCAGCTAGTGCTTTCTTGTTATTAAGCTAAAGTAAATTATAAAGGCAGTGTTTTAGTAGTGCAGGTCTTTCCATTAACAATTCAACGGCACGTCATGATTAACAAATTACATAAACAAAAAGGGTTCTTCAGACAAAATATTTTAAAAGCATAATAATTCAGAATAATTTCATGCAGGTGTTGCTTTGGTCATGAGTGGAAAAAAAGGAAGTCAAAGTTAAAAACAATAAACATTTGGCACTGAAACTCTTCAAAGAAAGTACACTTCTACTATGAAATAGTAAAGTGGCCAAGTCCATCTCCTTGATTTATTTGTATGTGCAGCTTCATGGTATTTCTGCTGATGTACTTTGAACTTGAGCAGTTCTTGTCTTGTTTCATGGCATGCATAAAAGGACACTGCTGACAAGTGGAGAGAGAATGCAAACTCACTCAGCTCGCAAAAAAGAATTAGGACTAAATTTGTAGTCACAATGGGATGGATTAAAGGAATGAAGCACTTATCCAACAGAGGACTTTGCTCCATTAGTGAAAAAATAGTATCCAAATAACCTCCACCCAGCAGAGGCCTAATCCTGGAAGCACCTTATTTCATTAGATACCTACAAACCTTAAGTTAAGCAAGGATATTCCTAAACTTCAGTGTCTATAGATGCCGAGGCCTGATCCTTACCTAAGCAGCCATGTACTTACAGCTCACTTAAGCCCAATTAGGATCAAGGAAAAGGAAGATTCTTCCTCAAATCCTCTGAGGATCCCTGTATACTAGATGTTCTAAAGACATGGTTAACACAGGCTTACGTTCCTTATATGAAAAAGTACTTCCTGATGACCACCTTGAGACATTGCCAATTTAAGCATAAGTTCAGGTTTATTAAACAGTACCATCACGCACTCTCTTTCTCTGGCTCACAAGTCGCATTTCTTTTTGCACAGTGGTACAGGAATGACGAGGTTCCCCATCCAATCTAGACTCTAGCCAATCACTTTGTAGTCTTAAAAAGAAAGCACAATACCTACACAAACACTTCTAGGCTACAGAAGAGTACTGTGACTTATCCAACAGTTTTATAATATGGTAGGAACTTCCATTGGCCCCTCTCTGGCTACAGCTTAAAAAAGGCTGGTAGTTCTCAGCTTTTTCCCTTCAAAACAGATGTAGGAGATATCTACAGAGTCATAACAGATGCAATCATCTGCCCTGCTACTGTGGCTCTCGCTCCCAGCTCTGCACACAGAAGGGAATTTGTTAAATTCTTGATCTTAATAATCCCTATTGTGTACTTCAAGGCAGCTCCACTCTCAATGTATTGGCTGTTTTGGATTGCACTCTAAGGCATCAAAAATTCCCCTTTTACTGGTATTCAATCCTAAGACTATGGGGCTTATGTTTTTACCTTGTAGTAACTGAGAGACCATATTACATATTCTTCTTGGTTCTTGCTTTTCTGTATTTTAGCTGACAAAATTTCATACCTGGCGTAGTTGAAGAATTAGATCACACAGAACCAGTACAACATACTACACTCCTATGTTTGCATCTTACAAATATACATGAAGCATTAGCATAAGTTAGTATGGTATGAAAAAAAATCCTACCTGCTCTTCAATAAAACGTCTCTGTTTAAAAAATTCCCAGTCTTCCTTTAGCATGCGTTGTTTTGTTTTCATTGCCATCTAAAACAGAATTTAAGGAAAACTCATTGTTTTAATCACAGAAAACCTACAATGCTGGCAATCGGTCTATCAGTTTCATTAAACCTAGCTTGTTTATACTATTTTAGATATACTTATATAGTCAATATGAAGTGTATTTTATTTGCTAATCATTTGAGTCACTTAAAAGCTTTTATTTACGTTTACACTATTTTTCAGTCAGATTTTTCCACTGTTATTCCTTATGTTAATATATCATTTCACTAAGTATTTTCATAGCATTGTCAATCAAATGCGATTGGCATTAAATCCTCAACATCTCGGATCCAGTTAAGTCCACTAACATCTAGAGATACAGAACTTTCAGGAAGCCCTCAACACAGGCTCAAGGGCAAACTCTGATGTACCACGAGCGGAAATAACCACCTAATCAAGGAGTCAAAACATTGGAAGTGGTGACCTAGAGTAACATTATTTACCACTTTTATTCCTCAATGCATTTCATGCTCATGATTTTATCTAAGGATGGAAATATTTTATAATCACTTGTCCCTGAATCACATCACCATAAATGCACATAGAGCCCAGAACTTCTTGCACGTAAATGATAGCTTTTTGATTTAGTAAATAAATTCACTCTGACAGAATACAAAAGCTTCCATGAATTTTAACACAGCAAAATACAAGAACAAAGCTTCTCCTATTGTACCTTACATTTTAAGAGCAGTACTTAGTGAGGAAAAACAACTATCTAGGTTACCTTTTAAAGGTGGGGTTTTTTTAATTAATTAGGTTAATGAAAAAGAGGTCTATCACCTTATAAAATATAATGAATTGCTTCATAGTTAGTGAGCCACAGCTCACTAACCTGTAGGTTATACCACTAGCAATTTTTTAAAATTTTTTTTCCTCTTCAAAACCATGCCTCCAGAAATTCATACTTAACTTACTACTAAGACTTTCAACTTCTGATCAAGTGCATAATTGCTATTATCATTATTTAACTTGGGAAAATTAAATTCTAAGCTGGGGATTTGAAAGACTATTCAGTAGTAAAGTTTTACCTAATGAATTTCTGAAATCAATAGCAGCATGTAATTCTAATTACTTCTGTGGACTTTGATTTCCATTGACCCAGTAAGGTTGCATTAACACCAAAAACTTATTTTATCACTTGCATGTGGGTTAGTTTTTCTTCAAAAAAAAAAAAGCCAACACCCCAAAAAAAACCCCAAAACAAAACAAAACCACCCACCAGCATGCATTAAATTTTCTTGAACCACTGGTACCATTTCTTAGATACACTGAAAGGTACTGTAGACCCTGCAGCCAAGAACATCGGACGTTTCATCCTGGCCGTGCTATCAGCTTCTGAGAACCCTTGAGCTATATTTAAACACAGCAATACTTGCTGGTTTAGGTTCCCTGTCACCTAGCTTCATCCTCCCCATCAAAGACATGCACCTACATTTGCTATACGTTATAAGAGAAGACTTTAATGCCAAAGAATGATGTTTAAAACAGCCAGTGCATTAACTGGGAGCTGCCTACTGAAGCCTGCCAAGAAACTGTCAAATGAAAGTCTCAGTACTCTTGAGTATTAATAGGAACAAGAGCTGAAGCTGAAGTTTTCCTAATTCCAACTTCACAGCTTTTCCAATACACTATGTCTGCAAGTATCTTAAGTTAGTAATTCCATAAATAATAGGAAACCACTTTTCTCCCCTCTTTTTCCCCTATTAATATTTATTTCAGCAGAGCAAAGCAACTGCAATACAAGCCACATGATTCATGCCCAAGAATTCTGCTAGAGAGGGTGGAGAGAAGGTCAAATTGGAGAATTTAAGAAGGAAATCAGAAGGAAAAATTTATACTTCAGCCTTGCACATCTGCAATTAATATCCTATGACTGCTACACAATGGAGAAGAGAGGTCCGCTACCACCCTCTTCATTCTTCTCTGTTTATTTGAAGGTAAAAACTATTTAAGATTCATCAAATGAGACATAGTAGAGTGAAACAGAAGGTGAACAAGTATTTTTCCATTCTTAATCATGAAAAAAAATCAGCAGTTTGGTCAGAACTGACATATACCACTAGATCACTTGGGAGTGCTCTGATGTTCATACACACCTCACAGGATGCTTGTTGCTTCCAAATTTTAAGCTCCATATCAAACGTAATTACACATTTGAGCATCCCAAATTCCACTTGTGAATCTAATTTATTTTCCTAGCCTGTTTCACTAGAATTAATAAAATAATTCCTTTTATCACTAACTCTTCACACTGAAGTAGTGTTTCAATTATTCATACAGCCGCCATAAAGACAAAACCCAATTATGTTCATACAATACTGCTTTTTTCCCTTTTAGGTTGACTAGGACTTTTAAAAAATAGCAAGTATTAAAAAAAAATCACAAATTAATATGGAGAGATAAGCAAGTATGTCTCCCTGGGCTCCTGCGGTGCTGGGCAAAGGCATTACTGTATTCCTTTCTCCTGTGAGAGCTAGCACCGAAAAAACCCCACAAAGTTCATAGACAATCTAGCCATTACTTATGGAAAGGATTCAGACATATTTAGGACCTTATGTGGTCTTAATTTAGTAAGAAAATCAGGATCTGGAGGTACCAGCTACATACATTTAAACTCTCCTGTATTCCAGATACCCTAATCATCTTCCTCTGATTTTAACATGTGGCAAGTACAGGTGCTGATAGGAAAGAATCTTTCACCTACATTTTCTTAGGGTGTACACACCTGGTATAGCAGTGTATTAACACACGTCTTACATGTGCATGACACAGATGTCTTTACACAGTCTTAAATAAATACAGAATTTGTATTGCTTGCAAAAGCTATTCACTTTTTCCCTAAGAAATACCTAACATACAGAAGGTCCGTTAATCATCTCTGCTGATGCCATCTAAAATTTTTTTGTATAGTTCCACAGTAGATAAATGAGGACCATTCCTAAGGTTTCCTCTGCAATGGTCTGTTCTAACCTTTGATACACCAGCAACAAAACCTCACTATTTTGTTATGCCAAGAAGCAGCAAATAATGAACGTGCATTCAGTGTTAAGAGCCACAGTTTCCATAGAAGCTGGGCTTTTTGATTTGTACCTTATTGACAAAAATATCACTGCAAGTACAGGTAGGATGGTCATACTGAATGATACATATTTTCTCAAGAGAGTATAACCACAGATTATCACCAACATGGGGTTTAAGGCACAACTGTACAAATATTTTTTCTCTATATAAATACCAATATATATTTAAAAAAATCAGTATCTCCTTTAAAATTTAATGGTTTAAAATTTTAGAATAGTTTCCCCTACCCCACCCTTGCAGTTGTTTGGGGATTTTTTGTCATTAGGAAACAAAAAGTCGTTGTCTTAAGTTTCTCCAAATGGGAGAAGGGTTTGTTTGCATCAGGATAGAGGCTTCACTGAGCAGATAAAAAAAGTGCTGTGACAGTTCTCGTGGCAGTTGCATGGTCATGATAGAGGGAAATACACAAAAATCTGTTGAGAGTGGATTTTGAAGTAGTGCAAGTCAATCATCCAGAAGCTTGATATGAATGTGACTCCAGAAATTCCATCTTTTGGAAAAATTAATGAATCATTAGAAGTGAACTGAACTCTGTTTCTTACTGAAGTGACAGTCCCAGACAGCCACAACACCCTAACACCACAGGGAAAATGGTTTCTAGTAACACAAAATGTGAGAAGATGAAAATTTAGTGAACTGCAATCAAATACCTAGGTGCAAAAAAAACAGCCAAAGAGAAAACTTTATAACTGTTATCTCACAGATGCAGACCCCAAATACAGAACTCCTAAAAATAAAATTAATGTTGTCCCCTCTCAATCCTGAAGGTACTAAAATTAATAGTAAAAGTTGACTTAAAACTTCACCACAGGAACAGATTCTGAAGGACACTTACAGTGTATCATAAGATTTGAAAGTAAGTTTGTTATCTATATGAGTAACACAGCATAAATTACTACATCTCCAATTGCATCTCCAACCTCCTAGCGCTCATAAGGCTTCAGACTACAAGAACAGATCTACAAAATTCTGTATCTTCACTTATTTCAAGATATATTCTTTCTTCTAGTATATTTTAAGATTGACTTAAGGCCTTATCCTGAGGTGTTTAAAAAAAAATTTAAAAACCCAAGTTCTTTGAACATGAGATAAAAAGCACATGAGCAATTTTAGAAGAGTATAAAAAAACCCTACACTTGCAAAATGAACAGCTCTTTTTCTGACTATTAAGCTCTTAACAATGTAGGAACCAGCACACCATTGTGATTATTTTCTGAAACATAGCTGATTATTCTGAGTTTGTGCTATCAGAACATACACTTAAAACAGGATCATTTCAGAGGTCTCAAATATTAATGTAGTGAGACTCTGGAATTTGATTTTGACAGCTGTACAAAGATTATCACCATACTATGCAACATGCTGTAGTTTTTAAAAGGAACCTATTTCTCTGAATTACATTTAGTGTGTTATTATGGAAGTTTAGAGGTTTTTGGTTTGGGTTTGTTGTTTTAGGTTTTTTTTTGGTTTTTTGTTTGTTTCTTTTACTAGTAACATCTACAAAAGAAAGTTTCAGATGACAGGCTTAAATAATTAAAAAATGTCCCAAGATCATCTCTAAACAATGTCACACCAATCTGCTTCAACAACTTGAAGATGCTTTCTGTCCTATCACCATTACATATTGATATGTTAGTGTTCTCTCCTATTCTGAAAGCCTGACATGAATGAAAAGTGTTACATTTTGTTGCTTCAAATCTCTGAATAAAAATACCAGAGAAATTCTTCAGAGGCACAGCCTTGTACAGACTGCTCCCTACACAGACTGTTTACGTGATTCTTACCTGTTCATCAACATAATCATCTATTCTTTTCTGGCATTCAAGCCATGCTTCAGCAACTTGACCCATTTCCTGTTCCAGTTGATGATACCTTTGTAGCAAGGTACTATACATATCTTCACTACAGGAATCATGTGTTGTTCCAAGCCTGAAAGTTCAAACAGCACTTGTTAAAGAAGAGTCATTTCACTGCAAAAAAAATAATCACACTTTTTAAGTTCTGCCAGATAAAGTGTTGAAGTGCAGTTATTGATAAACAAAGGCCCACATAGCTGCTTAGATCCCCAAACTGAGTATTTTTAGTAATTTTTAAAAAATTATCCAACCACCACTTGTTGGTTACAGAACGATGGAACAAAAGCAAGAATGTGGGAAGTGCAACATTTCTAGAGCCTCTTTCCCACAGGCAACCAGATGTCAAAGCTATGGAGCTGTATTTATTCAAATTTTGTTGCTTGATATGTTTATCCTTCCAAATTCTATGGGCTAAATATACCTTTTGACTATTTATTAGCTATATAGTAAAAGATAAAGCCAGAAGCTTGTTACTCAGTACTATCATAAAATCATAGAATCATTAAGGTTGGAAAAGACCTCAAAAAAACCCAAGCAAACAACAACAAAAAAAATCATCAACCCAACCATCTAACAAACATTATCCTGACCACTACACCATATCCTGAAATGCCATGTCTACGTGGGTTTTTTTAACACCTCCAGGGATGATCAATGCTAAAAAGATTACTAGACGAGTTGGAGCTCCAGCTGGGTAAAGTGCTGCTGAATGAGGCAAGATAATTTGGTTACATGCAGTTATCTACTATCACTTGAGTGGCATCAAGTTCAAAATGTGGTTACGCCAGTCATTGATGACTTTCACTGTCAGGATTGCCAGAAACAGGATACAGATTTACCTCCCTTTCTTCTCACTCTGTATAACCAATTCCTTTTTAAAAAAAAAAAGTACTAAAGCATAAGTAAATAAGCAAACTCCTGAAACTTGATGTCATGAATAAATGACAAAATTGTATTTGATACTGTGTGTTTAAAGCACACTGAATTGTAATCACCTGTAAATTGACACAAATAAGTGGCAGCTTTTCAACATTTATCCTACTCAGTAATTAAAAGAAAACTGGTTAGTTAACTAATTAGGCACTGAGATCATCTGGTCAGTCAAAACCAGTAACAGAAAAAAAAAACCAAACAAGCATACCAAAACTTGATATTTAAAAGCCCAGCTCCAGCATCTCAGGAAGGTTATTGATTTCCATTGCAAGAGGACACTAACCTATCCCAAGAACTACATAGTCCTGCCTATCATGCAGCTGAGAACTAAGCCCTTAATTTTAAGGTAACAATTAAGTATAATGAAGAACTGAGCAAATAAACAACTCAGCAAACATTAAAGTTATAGCTGTTAGCATGACTTTGCCAATGAATTTAAGTTTGTTTTCTTGTGATGTTTCTGCCCAGAGCCTTCAACACAACTACTTTAAAAGGGTGTGTAAGCAATTCTGCATGTTAAAAACTTGAGAACTCCATGCTTGGTTGAGTACAAAAAGCAGTTTCTAGGGATATGGTGACTTTAGGATATAACACATCCTCTCCAGCAGTGCAGACACTGTCAATTCCTGTTACTAGATCACGACTTAGTATCCTGAAGCTTGTTTTTCTGGTATTATGCAGTCAGGACAAATTCTGATCTGTACTGTACAGAAGTCCAGAATTTGATCTTCTATTTGTTGCTGAGTAGCAACACTAAACCAAACACTAGTTGTGCACAAAATAGTTTTGAAATATGTTCTCAAGTTGGAAGCAAAAGAACTTAAAATTAAGTGACAACTGAGTAAAAGTTAACATGCTAATAGTAAATCCACTTCCACCCCACAAGGTAAAAATAAAGCAACACATATTTTGGTCCTGTAAACAAAGGTGGAATATATTCCTGGATTGCAGTAAAAAAAGGTAATAAAAATCATCACACACAAAAAAATGTAACAAGAAATGCTTACTTTACAGTAACTGAATCTTCCAAAGCATACCTGTTGACATACATCCTACTATATCAGAAGACCTGTGTACCTCGATCGGGAACCCAGAATTTTTTGGCAAACAGCATTTAACTGAAGCTGTGCATGTACCCTGAACACTGTCCCATCCCATACAGGGAAAGCAGAAAGGACAGAAAAGCCCCAGATGGCTGTCAGTTGCTCCATTACCAAACCCCAGTGAAGAACCTGTTGAATGTAGGAGGTGTTGCTTCTTCATAGGAGGCCTCCTCTTCCACCAATTCCCAATGGACCGCAGATTATCCTCCAGGAAAATTTCCCAGAGAAGGCTACCTAGTTCTTTTACTTCAAGACCAAAGAACTCAGCAGTAAAATCCCGGGAGTCCATGAAAAGAGACGTAATCTATGCTTACCAAAGAAAACCACAGCATACACTATATGCACCAGAAACCATGGAACAGGAAGCTTGTGCTGGATCTCTCCTTTCAAAAACACCCATGTGAATGCATCTAGGCTAACCCCAGAGCTTATGTGAAACATCCTTAAAGTTACCTAGTGAGCACAGAGGTACTGGGAAAGAAATTCCTGCAGGAAGAGATTCTGACTTCACCATATTAAATCCTTGATGTCACTACAGTGAAGTTCTGTAGAGAAACACCACCTGTTGCTCAGAATTTAACTGCAGTAGCTCTTGAGAACAACAGGTGAATGACAACAAGACAAAGTATTTGTTAAGAAATAACCATAACCTTCATTCTCAGCTCTGCAGATGAAGGCAATATAAAGAGTTATGATATGGCTAGGATTGCTGGATACAGTGTCAGTGGTACTGAAGTCAAACACAGACCACTGGGGAAAAATATACAACTGAACATGCTATGGAACAGAGCAACAGAATTAGACGCCAAAAAAAAAAGCTTTTAGTACAAACACAGTTTAATATAAACCAATTAGACAAGTTACTCTGAGGGACCTTAGACCCTTGTTGAGCCTGGTGACAATTAAGCTTTCTTGCCTTTTCTTGCTTTCCTTTCTAGTGCCTATTAGCACAAGAACAACTCATCAGAAATTTCTTTATTCACTGTGAGCAACATGTCCTGAGACAGATGAATCAAACTGCTCCTGTACTATCAGTGTCCAGCATAAATTTATTTTCTCAGACGTGAGACTGAGAAGTCAACATGAACCACCAATGACCATACTTTAAAAATGTTTGGACTGAAGACAGAGAAAAAAGTTTCTATGAATTAATACCTCATCCCTATAAAACACTAACACTTTGTAGGTACACAAATTACAAGCACAGCAACCTTGCTAACAAAACATACATTGCAAAGCTGCAGGAAATGCAAAATGCCATCAGACCTGCAAGCATATAGCAAGGAATTTTATTTCTTTTGCTTTCTCCAATTAAAAGATTGCTTAAAACTCCAAGTTAAGTTACTTGTACACAGTTGGAAGCATGATGGCACTGAGGCTTCAGTTCATTTGTAGAGTTGTAAAGACAGTAGTGACGCCTGATGACAAGTGAAAACAGTACTATTCAATCACACCATCAGGATTGTCATTGGACCCTGTCATTCTACTAGGCAGCTTTCAAGTAAGCAGATTAGGGTAGCAATTGTTCTGACAAGCAAGTTAGAACAGCAGCCTGCCTAATCAACAGTATTGTTTTCAAGACAAATCAACATGGATTTTTACTTATAAAAATGCAGAAGAATCAAGAAAAGTTGGTTTTTTTTGTAGAATGCTGTGGTTGCAAACATGGGGTTTCATTTCTCTTTTAAATTACAGAAGGAAGGTTAAACTCTACCTTAGATGTGACACCAACGTTGGCAAGCTATTCTGCAAGAGTGGCTCAGAAAATACCAGATTTTCAAACAGATGCTTATTGTGCAATTCCCAAGTCACCTGAAATTTCTTCAAATGTTCATTTTCCTGTAACAAAAACAAAAAACCAAAAAGCAAAACAACAACCACAAATAAGCTGGGGTTAAGGAAAAGCAACAAGAAGAAATTTCTGTCAGAGGCAAGAATTTAAAGTCTAGTTTACAACTTATAGCTCAGATCTTACCCAGGCTTAATATTCAGAAACTTAGAATTTAAGCAGTTCTTTAGGATGCAAAATAACCATAGCTTCATTCCTTGGTTTGTTTTTACTGTTGTTTTGGTTTGGTTTGTAATTGTCATGGATTAGAGGGAAAAAAAAAAAATTCTGCATAGAATAATGTGGTTTATGATCTGAACCTGTTATTCTCAGGATTTTTTGTCAAACAATTGTCTATCTTTGATTATTTTTTTAGTTCTTTGAACTTATCTAATAACAGACCCATGTAGGATGGCAAGGAGTAATCTCTATTCCAAACTGACATAAATGAAATAAACATTTATCTCCAAGCACAGCTTCAAAACCAAGTTTTCTAAATGGACAAGTGGTGAACCTCCTACATCTCTAGTAAGCATGCTGTTTTTCTCTTTGAGGTAATTTAACGTATAACTGTATGTAATTTCACGAGAATATCAGTATTCAAAAAAAATACAGTTTGGAGTTTCATTATTTAAGAAGGGTAGTGGTGTTTTGCTTTTTTTCCCCCCAGGTTGCACAAGGCACATGTACCCTTTCACTTGGAATATTATGGGGTTTTAATCTTTAATTTTTCCATAAACTGCTCCTGATTTCTAAAGGGTCAACACTGAGAAAAGTTGATTCCCTAAGCCATTTCTATATTATGGTGCAATCAAAACAGTCAATGCTCATCTACAAAATCCTGTATATCAGGCTGTGCAGGCCAGGATATTTCTTAAAGAAACACTAGGTAAGTTTTCCATTTAGTCTGCTATACTCTGCACTTGAGGGCTCTTCTGTACTGAGCAGTTTTCCCAGCTTGCTCCCAGGATCTGTCTTTTCCTAGGCCTTCCTTCTCTTGAACTTTGCTAGCTAGCTGGATTGCTTTGAAATAAATCATCATTTCATTGATAAGTTAGTTTGCCACAGGGGGAGGTTCAAGGTATTATAATCCTTTGTACAGCAAGCCACATACTAAGGATTTACTTTTAAAAGGAAGGCTGCACTACGTTCAGAGGTCTTGACTGCCTATAACACATTTCAGCAGAAAAGATTCCTTCTTCTGCAGTGCAGTGGTATCTTAAGAAAAAAAACCATACAGCCTGAAAAGGCTAGTGGCCTTACCACCAGTCCTGAAAACTGTGATAAACTATTCTGTTTAATAAAAAAGTTACTTAATACAACTAAGTAATGTATGACAAGAGACAATATCCTACATTCTCATACTTATTAATGTCATAGCTTAGTAAGAAGTAGTTTTCAAGTACTTAGTGGGCTGAAGGAGGAAAAGGACAAGAACTGTCTAGGGTATTATGTCTTTTCTTATGTTTTGTTTCTTAAATGAGAACTGGAATTTTATTTTACTTGGAATTTTATTAGAAAAGGAGTGGATTAGGAAGTTCGAGCATCTTCTGCCTCTTTATAGCCATTATCTCAGTCTCTCATACCTGCTATATTTTCATGACTACTAGTTCACAATAATAACCAGGGGAAAAAATTAAAAGACCGTTTTATGATCAGCAATGCAATGCTGGCAGTGTATTCATTATTGGCAGATCTACTTTGAGAAAGCTAACACTGGCACTACAATCCATCTGCTTTTCAGCTGAACAAATTTCTGAATTCCAATGTAAATCATCCTGAAGAGCAATCTTCTCTCAAGCACCTTGTTAGAGACTTGATGACTATTAAAAGCAGCCAATAAACTGGAAATGGCAGTGACCTCACATCTGTATCTAAGTGATAAAGCTGGGGAAGACAATACAGACAGCAGCAAATAAAAAGCACTGACAACAGAAATAAAAGCATCAGATAGGCTCAAGTTTCATAACAGAACATCATCTTCCTGCTTTGCCAATTCAGTTTTACTAACAGCCCTACCTCAGCAATGACACTACTTCCCCATCACTTTATATCCTTCTCACCTGTGGCCATCATAGTCTTGGTACTGCCTATTCTTTTCCTGTCTTTATATACCTAGATAGTCACTTTCAGCTAGTTGGCAATAAACCCCAAATTTACCAGTTTATTCAATTTTTTTCCTTGTGCAAAGTTTACACAAGAAAAGGGATGCATAGGATAAGGACATTAACAAAGGATGTACAGGAACAGATTATTAACAAAACAGGATTTGTAGGAACCTCAGCCCTTAAAAAAAATATAGTTACAGAATTTTACTGTATTACTCACTCATAAAAGACAGTTACTCAAGAAGAGTTTTTTTAAGGCTATTGCTTATTATCTACCTGACAACATAAACCCAAGACTAACATCACAATCACCTGACATAATAAGCATTTAAGAAAGAACAAGACCTTTAGAAATAACATAGCAGATTAATTCCATGACAAGAGGTCATCATTTCAAGTATCCATTCTTGGTTACAAGTGAAAAGAAAAACTGAATATTGTCACAATCTAGAGTTATTGCTACACATACAAGTTTGTGTCCTTTAAAGGTGGTTGTCAAGAGACCATCAGAGATGACCAGAGAAATGTTTCACCCATTCCCAGAGGCTTTATCTAAAGTTTAGTAGATCTGCTTAAAAGATGCACGTTTCAGAGTAAGCGCCACAAACAGCATCCTACCTTTTTCTTTACAAATATAATTTCATCAACTCACTGTAAGCGAAGCTTAATCTACACTTCTAAGAATTAAATTAGCCTTTTCGTAATCTGTCTCCTAGCATGCATATATAAAAACCCCTTATATTTTACAACACCCAGAAAACAGTTGAAAGATCCCAGAAGTGCTCCGCCAACATTACCCATAATAAGCAGAAGCACAGAAGTTATTTTTGTCAGTCTTACCAGAGTAACTAGAAAGGCGCTGATTGTACATGCCGCCTGACAGAGTGCACTGTATTCTTCAAGTAGGAGTGAGATGAATTGATGTGCCTGAGGTGGCCCTTGTATTGCTAATGTTGAGGCAACTTTAGATCCCAGTGACAAGTGTCTGAGCAGACGAACCTTCATTTCAAGCACATATTCTCTAGCTTGCTGTTCCAACCGTTGGTAAAGCTGATATGGATCTCTTTCACAAAGCCTGTATTTTTAAAATATTTGTGACCAAAAAACAACAATGCATGTAACAAAGTTCCTAGAAATAGTTACCAGTTACCATCAATGTCACCAGAAACAATAGTTAGAGTTTACAGCACCTCCTTAAGTCTAGGAGAACACAGTTCAGTTCCCTACTTTTACACTGTTGAACTGAGCTCCCGGGTACCTTTCGGACTGTAGTGTTTGCACACCTGAGGAACACATTAATTCAGGACCTCAGTAGTTCACTTCGACTTGTGAGCTAAAAAAAAAAGCCACCTTGACTCAATTCACATCCAACCCTACAGACAGAAAGATTTCAAACAAGCTTCTTTACAGCTTCTCTACGTTCCTACATACAGTCCCAGCCAGAAGAGCCAGACCTAGGCTCAATCAATTTCCTGTAGCAGTACAGGCATTTACTTCAAGCCACTGAAGGAGCCTGACCTGTTACACAGCCAGAACATGCCTAACCAGACTGGACTTGGTAACTACTTCAGGTGGCCCTTCTGTTGTTGACATTACCCTTCTGAAAGACCTTCGTGAAGCTCCTTCTCACCTTCTTGAGTTTCTTACCCCAAGTTGCAGATCATATAAATATAACGCATAAGGACATTTTTGCACCTTTTATTGAAGGTCTGCCATTGCACAGCAGAGGTGTGGGCCACAAAGAATGTCCTTCAAGGTATGTGACTTAGGGTGCTCCACTGTGGTATTGCCTGAACACAATCATTACAAAGGACTAGTGGATTTTTTTTTTTTTTTTTCCATCTAGACTAGGGACCAGAATCTGGGACTCCTCTGTCCCAGGGAAGCACATGAACATTGAGGCTCCAGAACCCTATTGCTCTCAATGCACTCTAATCACCCACTCAGTCTCTGGAAGACTAGTCACTGTAAGACAGATTTTCTAAGAGGGTCAGGGCTTCCTGCTAAGGCCAGCATACAGCTGGCTAGGTCCGATACTCTCTTGGAAGCAAGACATGGCTTTGAACCACCTCATCACACAGAAGAAAACTGAACACGATAGCTGCTCTGAAGCACTTTAGAGGGAAATTGTGCTATTTAAAGTCCCATGTAGGGAGTTTAAGCATTTCCCTCAGGTTTTTCACACTGCAGAGAGATGGGAAAGAAGAAAGAGATAAGTACTTAAGAGTTAGATGAATAAAAGTCTGCTATCTAGTCTCTTCCCTCATCACTCACAATGAAGTACTAATATACTGCCATAAAACTCTCCAACATACAATAGGGACAGTACTTGGCAGCACTACTTGAAAATCAGATCAGACAGTTTGTGTTCCTTGCTAGCTCTAACAGAGCTGGGCCTGGAATGATGAATTTCTGCCTTTATACATAGATTTATTTGACCACAGCACCATCTTTAGCACACTACCTACATGGTTTCTTTGGAGTTTTCAGTTTGATGGGTTGTTTGTTTTGTTTTTTACACTTTCAATACCTACACTGACTAGCTTTGTTAAAAAAATTTTGCATGATGTTAGCACCACAGACTGGTGTCTGTTCAAACACAGTATCCTAATATTTTTCTTACTTGAGAGACTATAAAGAAGTCAAGTGAAAACTAATCATTCACATTTATGGTTTCCTTCTTTGAGATCCTGTTTCTGCCTTTCTGTTTTAATAATCTCTCTCCAAAGTGAAAACCAGTTCTAGAGAAATCAAAGCTCCTGAGTACAAAGCAAAGGTACACAGTATGTGTTCCAATTCCCAAAATCTTTCTATTAAAGAGAAACTGGGAAAAAAACGTTGTCATTTTAGCTGCAATTCAGTTTTAATTAGTTACTATCCAACATTTAAGCATGTTTGGTTTCAAAACCTATGATGCACGTTTTGATCACTTCAAGTGTGACTAACAGCAAAGCATACTATATTACTCTATATTTATACAACTCATGTTCAAATCCTAACACTTTTTATATAGCAGAAGTGCAATAAGCTTATTTAATTATCTGTTAAGGCTGATTCGGGAGTAGAGTCATAAAAAGAGCAATGCTAATTGACTATAATCTTTCAAAACTTTCCTTACCTCACCAGAATTTTGATTCAGCTAAAAACTCCACAGTAGAACTACAGTTTGTCAGACTAGTCAGACCTTTGTATATTGAGTACATACAGAAGCAAGGAGAGGAACTATTCCTTGACCACATATTCAGTTAGCCAGAAACCGAGATGAACCTCCTGGAGCACTATAAGGACAGCCACACTATTCTCAACAGGAAAACCCCACAACTGTGGATGTCATTAAGCACACCTTCAACTTCACACCTAGAACAGCTAAGAAAATGTCAACTTCCGAACTGGGTAAAAAGTTCTCAGAATTCTCCTCATCAGTGATCAATGTCATATTACTTTTTTTTTTTTTTTTTTTTTTGGTGGCATTTGTTTTTTTTCTTTTGGTTTGTTGTTTTGTTTGCCCCTTTTTTTTTTTTCAAGTCTCTACTAGCTGTTACAACTACAGTAAGATGCAAGGACTATTATAACTCAGGTTAGTTCAACAAGGTAAGAACTTCATGTGGGGCAACTCAAACTAAACAGTGTCTTAATAATAATAGTCATCCCAAGGTCTTTTGAGAAGTAAGATTTTTGGGAGGCTTCCTTAAGTATACATTAATATTCCTACTGCAAACAGCATACAAATTTAATAGCTTCCCATGCATTCAATCATTTAAAAATCCTTTATGAATGAAAATTGGCAGTTCTGACTTCATTCAAGTGGAGAGGCAAACATTCCAAAACAACCAGACAGTAAATAAAGTTCTATTAAAAAGCAATATTCCAAACTACTTAAAAACTATTTTAAACAAAAATCCTCTTAGCAATTAATAGATATTTTTCCAAGTGCTATACCTATCCACCAGCTCTTTCATTCCTTCTTTATCTGGTACCAAAGATTGGTCTTGGTCATCTGCTAAAGGGGTCCCAGCCTGGCGATATATGCACCGAACCATGTATCTTACTTCTGACCAGTAATTCTGAAGTTGCTGAGGTTCACGTTCGGGCTCTGCTGAATTTTCTCTGCAAGTAATGACAAAAATAATTACTCTACTTGTATATTGCATAGGTGCACTGATTCCTACTTTCTGAAGATGCTCTTCAGGAAAGATAACCTACATCTGAAAATGGCTAAAATACAAGTACCTGCCTAAAATCAAATATAAAATCGGATAAAAGATGCCACCCATGTTACTGTCATTGTCAGATAGGCTGCTGAAAGTTCAGACCAACAAATAATCTACAACTCTCCCAACAGTGTGCCTACAAGCATCAATGCTGTTGAGTTTGAATTCAGTTACCTGCGCTCATTACAGGCTTCACAGTTGCACGCTATGTCTGAAGGAGAGGAATTGCTAACATCTACAGCAGGCACTGTCTGTGCACCAACAGTTATTCTTCCTCCTCCTACAGATTCCTGCTGTGATCCACTGTTTCCAAGAGGCATGTGCAATAGGAAATCTTGACTCTGAAAGGAAAAAACAAAGGTAGCTTTTAATTAGTAAGGTAGACTAAAATGTTGATAGGTAGGCAAATATTAAAGTGGCAGTGATTAGTGCTGAAACTATTTTGGGAGGACACTCGGCCAGGCACAAAAAACTTTCTAAAAGCCTAATAAATGCAAGAGATGGACTGAGAAAACCAGTGATATAAATAGATTTCATTTCTAAAAACTGAAGTATGTTAGTTATAATTATCACCTTTGGGTACTCCAGCATAAACAATGACCTAACCTGAAGAAAGGCTTGCATCATCCATGATTAATCATAAACCAGTAATAATCTCTTCAGTCTCTATGTGACAGTAAGTTTGACTTTTGTAGTTCAACAGTCTCTTCTAGCAAAAAGCATAAAATCTCTTTGTAACAGCCAGACATACTACATCGTAATGGACAGCAGCTTTCTAAGCTGCCATCATTGGGAATGGGCAGATGCCAAATATCTCTTCCAAGGCTGCTGTTATTTTGTCTCCAGCTTCTCTTCCTTCTCTGTGCTCCAGCCCCCATACACACCATGCTTCCCTCCTGCATCCTCCCCATACTGCCATCAGCTTTTTGTGGTACCAGGTAGACACCTCTCCCACATTAGGAGCATGACTGAAGGGGTTTGTGTTTCACCCCAGAAGCTGGAGCAGGATGCAGACACAGGTCAAAACAAGCCTGCCTGCATTTGCTCCCAGCAGCAAGACATGCTACTGGTGACAGTGCCGAGGCAAACCAAGCCAGGTGGTGAGAGCATCAGCAACTCAAACACACAAGCATCCATAGCAAACCACTTGTACTCTGGCTTGCAGGGACTTGCAAAAAAATATATTTTTTTTAGCTAATTTTCTTTTTTTTTTTTTCCCCCACCAGTTTTGGGTTTGTTTTCTTTTTTGTTTTGGGGTTTTTTTGGTGTGTGTTTTGGTGTATGTTTTATTATTATTAGTTCATTAAACAGAGCTTAAGTATGTCAAAAATTGACCCAACTGAACAATAATGTGCTTCAGTCTTGCTGAGCTTTGAACTCTCTAGGATGTGTTTACCAGGCTACGAGTATAATTCCCTTAGATGTAATCTGCTTTGACTAATTTTACTATATTAATAGCAAGAATATCAGTAAACACTAAGTGTATACAAGTGACATATTCTTAAATTTTTCTTAGAAAAGACTAAGCTAACCGTGTTTCTAACATAAGTTTAGCAACATATGGTACACAAACCCAACCTTTCTTCACACTGATTTGTTTACTAAACTAAAAATCCATGTGTCTATGGGCATGTGCACAGTTTGTTAACTCTCTACAATGAAATGTCAACTGGAATCTATAATGCTTCCAATTATTTGAAGTGTGTGGCTTCCCAGATCAGTGGTGAAGATTTGGCTCTGCAGTACAGCATCTTATTTTACTCCTACTGGGGTTTTGCTGGACCTGTCAAGAAACTTTGTCAAGGAACTTTGTATCCTTCCGCTACACTGAGCACAGCTCTTAAGTGAGGTTGAATATTTATTTTAAAATATACGTCAACATTTAATTTAGAAAATCATCACAACTTGAAATATTAGCACATGGAAATATTAGCACCAAGTACTAAATCAGTGTTTACAGTGCTACAACAAAGAATGAGAAATGGTTATAGGTATACCGTGCAAAAGTGTGCTGCTTTATTAATAAAATACAGGAAAGAAAAGGCAACGGAAGACACATGCAGGAATGTGGCAGTGCAAGTGCAGTGACTCAAGAACACCAGGGAAAGAGCAGGGAAAAATGCAGATAGTTTACCTCACAAAGGGGAGGAAGTACACATGAGCAGAGAATAGAAAAAAGTGTAATGATTGAAGTTGCACTGATAGAGGACAAAGTATGAGATCCAATACAGTAAAAGGGGAAAAAAACCCCACCTAAAACAAACATCAAGAAACAAATCCAAGACTTGCTCTATTTAAAAATCAGAAATTCTGAAACCAGATGAAAATACCTCCTAAAACATCTACAAAGCATTTACAGTTTCAGTGGTTCCAAAGTAGCATTTCGCCGATAACAACGTATCATCTTAGTCTACTGAGCTGAGGTACCTAACTTACCACGAGGGATTGCTCTATTGTAGCATGCCTTTCCTCCTTTTCAACTGTTCGTCGACAGTCTGGGCACACCCACAGCGGAAGATGCAGCATATTGTTTGCTTTTGGAGATGTGGAAAGTGCTGTTTTGCTAGAATTTTTTATTCCGCTCTCTGAAAGCGAAGTATCTTTTCGTTCACTTCTACAAAGAAGACAATGCTCGCCAGTTGTATATGGTGCCCTCTGGCCCAAACCAAAGGTAAACGGTGTCTACAAACAAGTTTTGATAGATAACTGGTTATTCACAGAATATGCACCAGAAAAAGCTTACTTGGAGATTTTAAATAAATAAATAAATAGATCTTGTAACAGTGACTATTCACTCTGACTATTTGGAGTGTCCCAAAATCAAATACAGCAGTCTTAATATCCACGTGACAAGTAATTCTGATTATGAATAAACTCACATTTAAAAAGTAATGTTTTCGGGAGCACGGACTAGAGCCTTCCCCTCTAAAATAATTCAGCCTATATGCAATAATCTAGTAAGTAAAAAGGGATAGTACGACTCCTTTCACTGTTACTCTTACTGATAAAAAGGAAAAGAACTGTTCTTTGAAGTTCTGTGTCATCTTTTTCATTACTAACAAATACACTTTCAGATAGACTTGTTACAAAATAAAAGTTTAAACCATTTTTAACAAAAACCAATCAGTAGGGTCTTAATTCAATAGGCAATAGTGGATTTTAGGTAGACTTGGCAGCTTACGAGGACAATGGCAGTTCAAAACCTCATTTCTCTTCCAAGATGCTACTGTGCATGAAATTATGGTTCAGCCATGAGATGCTTATTATTCAAGACTGATACTCAAAAACACGTCAAGCAGCACAAGCCAAACAGAACCCAATTTTACAAAGACATAATCAGAGTTATAATGAATCAAACAAAACATCTTAAAATGGCAGAATCACAGATATGCTTAGTTATATTAGTTATTACCTCTGCCTTAATTAGCAGCATCTTCTATGTAAGCCTCAAAATAGTTAAACAGTTAAAGGAAAGACAAAATTTAAATGTCACTCAAGCATTCCTCTAGATACTGCTCCAACCTCAATACAAGCAAAAATACTGCTTTAAAGATCTTGTAGGGCTGAAGGGCACAAGCACGGGTGAAAAGTTCTTTAGGGCAAAGGACTAGTTCAAGCTATAACTCAATCCACTAACTCTCTTCTTCACAGCAACAGGAGATGAATTCCCTATTGCTGACTCTAAAGAAAAAGAGCACAGCATTACAAAACCTTGATTTTTGTGTTCTTTGCATTTATAAAGCTGACAGACTCAGCAATGTGGAAAGAAAAAAGAATTCTACACACACACACACACAAAGACACCCTGAATTAATCTCCACAAGTATCTTCTTATCTTTCAGAATTTCATGATTTAAGGTAACAGATTTAGTAAGAACAGCTAATCTCACTACTCATTGATGGCACTTCAAGAATTCACACTCAAGCACTAAGGCAAGAAAAAGATGACAATTTCTCCAGGTGTCAGCTGCAGGTTTTCAGAAAGTGTTCTCATGAGGGAAGACCCACTGTGCCTCCTGAAAGACTGGGACTGACCAGCCCCTTACTGGTTCTACAAGCACGAACACATTTCGCAAGGTAAGGCACTCCCCTTGGCTGACCTGCCTCAGCTGCAAGTTTTATTAATGTCTAAAAAACCCTGCATGCAAGAGGCCACAGCGGCTCATCCTGTTAGCCCTGAAAGTTTCCTTGTTCAAATCAAGTTTTTGAAGCCAGATTAAGTCTCTGTTGGAATGAATGACAATGAGATCCTTGTAGCTATTGCAGGCAAATACTTATGATCATCGTCTGCAGGACATCTTCCCATAAGTAGGAAAAGCAGAGGACAAAAATGTCAAAGTTCAGAAGTTAACACGACACATTTTTGCAAAGTTAAGGGTCACAGCAAACACACCCCGCCATACTGCAAGGTCTTCTAGAAGTTAAGACTTCTGTGTGTGGTACACTTAAAGTTGCATCAATCATAAAAAAAGAAAAGCCATGGCAAATACAGGAGGAACCCTAATTTTGACCAACTCAGCCTCAGTACAACACTAAAAATCTCCCAACTGGGCCCATATTTACAATGGATTTAAAGTTCAAATGAAAGCACTCGGCTTCTAGAGCACAATGCAAATCACCTGCTAAGAATGAAAACTTCAAAGCAGTTTATTGCTGGCAAAATTTACAGTTAGAACCTTGACAAAAATCAGCGATCAGGACCTCAGATTCCTGTTATGGCTCTGTCATACTAAAATGAAGCTATGAATTGCAGTTTCTTATTTATTTAAAAGATGAAGAATGCAGTGACTGTGACCATTTCAACAGCAGCAGTAAACTCCTCCTGGATAAGATGAGCTTGGAATTACATCACATACATGTGTATGTCTTCAGTCTAATCAGAGCAAAGCATAAAGTCTGGAGAAAAGTCGGATATTTTTCCACTAGTCAAGCTTCAAAAAGTGTGATGCATCTCTGCAAGAAAACACCCAGTCTCACTTTCTCTCTGAAAGATGTTCAGATAGAATGTTCATAAATGAAGGCTGGAAGTAGGACAAGCCAGAATAGAAATAACTGCATCTCTGCCATGTATTTAGATTTATTTCCAAGAATAACTTCATATTCACAAAACTGCACAGCTTTTTTTTTATCTTACTCTGTCCAATTTCAAGCTTATAATAAAATTTTACTTTAGATATAGTAGCTTTGACTGCTTTTTAAAGCTTGAATAGTGAAGTCATCAGAAACTGACTTCAGTTAACTAAGTCCCAATCTCAAACAGAAATGCTTCTGAAGAGTTTTCTCTAGTACTTTTAAAACTGTTTAGTCCCTTTGCCTGTCAGTAATAATTCTAGTAGCATAAAATCCAATAAAATTTGGTGGTACCTACCTGAGAAACACCTGTGAACTCTGATCCAACAGAACTGTCTGTAAACTGGGTACCATTTAGAGAAACCTGAAAAATATTAATAGTACATTGGTTACAATAGTTCAGTTTAATACCAAAAGATCACTAAAAAAAGTTTTACAACAAAACCTTCCTCTGCAGACGAGGTTGATATAACAGCTTTTGAAACTTGAATGATTGTTTGACTACAGAGATAGAAAGCCCTTTCTCTTTTGTAATAAAAATTCTAGAGATGCAAGAGTTTACAATTTATGTATTTTAAACTTTTGCACTGTAGCTATTTCATTAGCTACCGTGATGAAAAAAATCGATATGGGGGAAAAAAGTCATAAGGAAGCCAATATTTTTTTCTTTCTCTATTTGCTTGTTTGCATTTAGCTCTAACTTCTATTGTGAGGCAAGACAATTACCAAAGATTCTTGCCTTTCGAAAGTGGAATATAATACTGCTTAGAAAAAAATGCAGTGTTAACCAGGAAGACTCTTCTACAGCAAGCCTACAAACAGCATTCATCTATTCTGCCAGAGCAGCCTTCCTCCTGCCCTGGGTTGTAATTCATACAGAAACCTCACCAGGATCTCTTCTATACCTCGTTTCTCGACAAGTGTTCAAGAGACTACACCAGGTATCAATGAAGTGCCTTTCGTAAACCCCAAATGTTTTCATGCAGCATTATTTGAGGACACTAAAACAAGAGTCTACAGCATACACTGTTGCTGACCTGAATTTGAAGAATTTTGAATTAGTGATCTATCACACTGACTTGAGGAAAAGGCATCTCATGAAAAAAAAACAACCAAACAAAACTACAAAGCCAAACCAAAACAGAAGAGGGGAAATAAAGACTAAAGCACATGTCTGACTTTATTTTCCCTCTCCTTAAGCACTGGTTTATCTCAGACACAGTTTACCTCAAGCCTCTCTTCTCCCTTTCACATGTTTTTCCTCACCTCTTTTTCCTCTTCACTTTCCCACCCACTATTACCCAACATCAATATTTCTAAGAGTACTCTAAAGACCACAGGAAAAAAAGAAAAAAAAAAATAAAAAAGAAAAGAAAAAAAAAAAAAGAGCCTGCTTAATGTAGGAACCCCTATATCCTATGTATCAGATTTACAGAATTTAAGAAACTTTTTCACCCTGCTACCAATCCAGAAACTCAAGCTGGAGCCTGTTCCAACACAAAGGAGTGCCCATCAGTTTTACACATCCACACATAACACATAACTCCCTGGTTTACAGGGCCAGTGAGATTACTACGAAGCCATTGTCTTCAGACATTTTTCAAGGGAGGGACAGCTTTACGGAACAAGTTATCATGCCCTTTATCCTAAGGACTGTGCAGAATTTGGTTCAAAATGTTAGTGTAAACTCCACAGAATTTAGCAGTAATGTAAATATCTTCAAGGAATCTAAAGAAAGGACTTAGACAAATAGGAGGAAACTTACAGAGAATAATAGAAAATTAAGTGTCCGTAGTCAACGAGACTTAAGACATTGGATTCGAGGCTTAAACCAGTTATATAAAAAAAAACACCACGCATAGCTT
>JANIJG010018376.1:0-30604 GCA_024611175.1 Megaceryle torquata | reverse complement strand
GGGGGGGGGGGGGGGGGGGGGGGTGGTGGTGTGTGTAGAAATACAGTTGCTTTGAAGAATTAAGTGTCCAGACCCTACCAGAAGTCCTGCTGTACTCTATAGATACTCTAAGTTGAATTCTACCACTAAAACCAAACCTACATAAGCTGTGCTTCATAAAAATATCTAAGCACTCCCTGGCACACGATCTCATGAAATTTGAATTAACAAAGGCCAAAGACCTTCCTGAATTAATTCCTGTTTGTGTGCTTTTTCCAGAAGATACAATCTAGCATAATCCCTATTTAAAGATTGCAAGTAGCAAATCATCTAAAACAGAATTCATCTGAGCTCAGAATGAACCAGCAAATGTCATTATTTCTGTTTACTCTCCATCATCACTTTTCTTTCGTTATGTATTCTGATGCTTCTATCTGATGAGCCATTTATTCCTTACCTTCTGAGAAACTGTAAAGAGTTCAAAAACGGGCCCTTGCAAGTCAGGAGCACAGACACTTAAGCATGATCCCTCCTACCAGGTAGCCACAAGAACTGATATTCGGGGTGGGGGGGGGGGAAGTCACTGCCAGATACCAAACATCCTCCCTACTTCTCTGTCTGATACCATTGTAAAAACATTAAAGGACCAGGCTAGTGGTTTTTTTGGTTTTTGGTTTTTGTTGTTGTTCACCTGGGGTTTTTTTTTTTAAGACACAAAATACTGTGCAGTTAGGCACAAGTCATCAGCACAGCCACCCCAAAGGTCAATCTACTTAGGTTAGTCACATGACATTTGGCAACTTTTGCAGGAATATTGTCTGTTTGTAGCATATTAACAAATGCTCGTTTTCCTCAAATCAGATGAGAGCTCTTATTATCCCTTTCCAAGTCATTACTATCCTCTGGAAGCTTTATCAGTAAAATTTCACATTTTCTACCAAGCCAACGCAAATAACAGCATTACAACAATCCCTTGTAACCCACTAGCAATACACCCATTTACAATTAGTAATTGAAAGTTTTCCAGGACAAAAAGCTGGAAGATCCATATCTAGGAACAAAATCCTCTTCTTACATTCAAAAGCTAACAAGCTGAAGCCTTAATTTTTCAAAATCATTAAACACTTGATGCACTGCTACCCCAACCCTGAAGGTAAAACTGCCCAGCCACCCTGTGGCCCTGCATATGTTCATTCTCAAAGACAACCTATGCTTCCAAGCAACAATTCCTAACGTGGTAGTGAATCTACACTGACTGAACTCTCTGGTGGTTAATAGTTAATTGCTTTCCAGCAGAGAAGGATTGCTACAGGAGAAAGCAACAGATCCCTGATGCCATGAAAAGTGTCTGTGTTTGCAAGTTGCATCTTGTCATTTTATCTTCCTCTGAACCTAAAACCATCTGTCTCATCTTAGAAAAACCCGAAAGTATCAGAATCACAATTTATACCATGCTTAAATCTATAAACACAGACTAGAAAAATATGTCATCTACCACACTAAAATTCACACTGTATTGCAATAAATGAAAGATAAAAGTGCAGCCAAAAGCTGCACTTTTATCCAACTGTTAAACTTCCCGTTGTAAACTACAGCATCACTATTTGTACAAAGGGTCAGCCTCCACTGATAAGCAATTTCCTCACATCAGAGGAATAATTCACTCCCAGAATAAAACAAAACATTAATTTTGGTCATTAAAAATGAATAATTAAAAACCATCTATATTTAACCTTGAGGGAGTTAAAATGGGATTTAAAATAGAAATATTAGACTACTTAAGAGTACTGGAACAATGACTCTTCAGCAAAGACATGCTGAAGACAGGAAGAATCAGAGCCCTGCATTGGAAGTTAGAAATGAAATATAAATCAGAAAGCTGCAAACCACAGCATAAGCTCGTGCTCGTTTTTTTGTAATAATAACTTCTTGAAAAACATTTTTAAGCAGAACAAAACTCAAAAAACTACAGTACATATGAGGCTCTGAAATTGCATGTAACCGAGAACATACAACATGCCTATACTTGCACAACCAATTCCTTGGCTAAATAAAACCATTCATTCAGATTAAAGCCAGCAGCGACTAATACCCTTATCTTGTTTGTATTCTGCATTGCACTGATCTGAGGTACTGTACATAAAATTAACCAATTTCCAGTAACACTTCTAAATTTAAGTATTATCCTTTTTCACATGTATATTTAATGATTTGTACTGATAATTCTGTAACTTCTTCCCTTTGAACTTATTCAAATAATTTAATAAATTATTATATTACTTCACATTTCCAAGTGTCAGAATTTTTCAAATCTGAGTTCCAAATCAATAAATTCCACATCTTAAGGGAACATTAAAAAAATAATCAGAGACACTTGCCTCATGCTGTATTTGCAACCAAACATCCTTTCTGAGGTTAATTCTCTATCAAGTTTGGAAGCAAACAGGGAGACGGATTTGGTTATACCAACAGCTTATGCTCAGCCCTAACACTGTGAAAAAGAAACATGATTCCAAGATGCATCCCACTGTTTTCAAGGGACACTGGAATGTATTAGTGCTGCTTCACAGCCCTCTGGAGGAGACCTCATTTGGTCAGCCACCTTCAAGAAATGACTAACTGGAATAGACACGGTGACAGCCAAACAGGGTCATCTTCAAGAGGCCTGGTTTGTTTAGCTTAGTAAGGCAGTGACATTCTCTCTGTGAATACACGTGGGGTGGGTGGAAGAGAAGAACTAAACTGAGGACAGGGAAAGCAGAGTAAAATGTCCTGGAATACATTTAAACTGAAGTAAAAGAAAAATCAGTCACAACATGAAGGATGTGAAGCAGAACTGAAGATAGGGATAGTTGAAGATCTATTTCAAATGAAGCTGAATTAGTTAATGAAAGGCATTTTATGGTATCTCAACAAATAGGCAGTACAAAAATAAACCTGCCCAGATGCCTTCACATTTTTATCACCATTCACATGAAAAACCTTTGCAGTTGTCCAAATAAATTTGCAATTCAATTATAATATATGAGCTGCCTTTGTCTTCTGGGTGTTTTTTTTCCTAATTCTATTTGCAACAGAGGAGATGAAGGAAATTTGCCTACAGTAATTTTCAGAAGGCTCTTGTATCTCTTATTTTGTTTTAAATGTTTTGATTGGGTTTTTTTTAAATAGTAATTCAAAAGTATTTTAAATTGTGTGTAAAGGTACAGACAATTTGCAAGATTAAATAAGACTTGAAAAATCTGAAACTGTATTAAAATCAAATGTAATGTTAAGTCATAAGGGGAGGAGGAGAAGGAAATTAATTACTGTACTTCAACCAGTAGACCCAAGTATTTTTGAAGAGTTCTCCACACAGCATTAAATGCTATTCCCCGGATAACAAGTGAACCAGCAGTAGATACACAAAATAACAGAATTCACTTAAGCATGGACAAGCTTTGACCCAAGTGAAAAAAAAAAAAAAAGAGTTGGGTCTGTAATACCCAGATGTGCACCCACCAGGAAGCCAGGCTCTCCAGGGAAAAACGGAGGCAAGGAGATTTTAATTACATACGTTGCAAATTCTCTAGGAGCACATATCCCACATGCAATACTTCTGTTCTTTGTAGCCTAATATGACACAGCAGAACAGAGCCAATCCACCTACCACCAGGATTCTGCTTTTCCTGTGCTAGAAAAATGTTAAAACATTTTTCCAGCAATTATGCAGCCACATGCGCTAACAAAAAAAAATACCAGAAGCTAATAATGAAGATGATTCAAGCATTTCTCTCCCCCAGTACAACAGACAAAAATGTTCTGAGCAGGTAGTTAAAGCCCACAAAATTCTCTCAGCTAGCCCTGACAGGTAACAACCATGCACATACATTTTTTTTTCCCCTAGTAGAGAGTTGTTAGAGATTGAATCTGTTGTTTATACTTCAATCCTGAACAAAAATATGTAAAATTAATAGGTTTATGCAAAACAAGTCTCCAAAGTGTGCCAGCACTTTCCCTATGAACAGTAAGCAGCATTCATCCAGAGGCAGGTTTATGATGCGTAAAGACAATATTTAGGAATTAATTACTCGACTATGTTGCTTCAACTGATAAAACTGTAGATGCTCTACTCCAGGAACTATGTTACATGAAAATGACATCACCTGGCAACTGGTAAAGTGTCTAGCATACTCTTGACAGCAAAATATCCAAAAATATTAAAGGCATGCATGGGAGAGAGGATTTTCAGAAGGATCCACCAAATTCAGTTCCTAAAACTAGCCATGTTTTTCCCATAAGAGAGAAATAGAACTGTCAGGAAAATTACATACATTGTACTCAGACATGACACAGACAACACAAGGCAGAAATATGATTCTCCAGGTCTAAGCCCCTTTAATTCTGAAAAAAGCAGTGTCAATCACAGAGTCCTAGTTTAATAGCTGGGCTTCAGAGCAATCAGCAAAATTAAGGGAGAAGATGCAGCAAGTAAGTAAGCTTCAAGATCACAACTGCATTCAAAGGGTTATGTTTCTAACAAATCACTACAAAGTTAAGAGAAAAAACAAGTTAAGCTAATATCCATAGCAGATTACCTTAGTATAGCAGATAACCTCACGTTATCCCCAAACTGCTGAGCTCAAGATGTCCACCATACATGGATACATCACATCATACATTTACATTTCTTACAGTCACATGAAATACACTACCGAAACTTCAGCGATCTCTATGGAAGGGAAGAAATTTACTGAATTAATTTAGGAAATATGTAAAGCTTGAAGTCCTCTGACCTAAGCAGCTGATTTACTGCTGCAACTTAAGTGGAGATCAGAGAGCCTATTCAGCTACCCCTCACCAAAAGGCAATGGCACTAACAGCAGGGACCCAACTATGATTCCCACACACATAATCAGAACTAAAATTAAAAAAAGAGAGAGAAGGAAAGCAGCATCTCCAAAACTCTCAGCTCAAATGTTCCCTGACCCAAAGATGTAAAGGCTATAACCAGAGAGTGAGCCAAAGCCAAGACCTGGACTGGGTTTATAGGAAAGTTGCTTCTATTTTCCTGTACTGAGGAAGATCACACAAAAAACCCCAAACATCCTATGCAGTAAATTCTTCATTACAATTTGTCTCAGAAAGTGGTTTGGGGAGGGTTGGAGTGGGTTTTCTTTTGGGGGAAAGGAGAAGCAGGAGGTAGCTCAGCTGAGACATCATGATTGTGATGTCTTTAAGGTTATCTATGGAGAGACTGACAAAGCCAAAGGCAGACAAACAGCTGTATGAGAGAAAAAAAAAAAAAAAGGCAAACAAAAGTGAAAAAGGTATCTTCTGGCCCTACCCAGGGCTGCATATAGCTCCAGTTGTTCTCTGCCTCCTTCAGACTCAAGAAAGCAAAAGTGGTTGTCTGAAGCCACTCCTAAGAGAAGCAGAAATCACATATACTAGGTCTAGCTAACAGGAAGATGTGCACCCCCCCTTGAAGATACCACAGAAAGCTGTTCAGTGTTCATTCATCACACCAACTACTGTTCATGTCTGCTTATCCACACAGGTAGTAATTATACTTCTGACAACAACCAAGAATGAATAAGCAGCTCCAAATCAGCCCTTCATATCTTAACACTGTCAGTAGCAAACTCACCCTGCATACAACCCCCTATGTTTGAAAATGCTATCAGAAGACAGCTTTGGCTTCTCTAATGAAGTTCTACAGTGAGAATGTAGAAGATTTCAACAAATTAACACCAAAAAAAAGGAAGCTCTTCCTGCTTGTTAACTTGAGTGAAGAATATTTTAGACTAGATTCTGAGCAAAACATCAGGAGTCCAAATATGATATACTAGGGTAATCGGTACAAGAACCTGCAAGTAACAACAAGTAATTATTCACACAAAGTTCCTAAGATCCAACCAACCCATTAGTCTCAGAGGTATGCATACTAAAGTATGAAGCATAAGAGAAGAAACTAGAATTCTTTGTATGTGATCAAGACTGATATACTCTGTAAGAGTATATTCCCAGCTGGAATACAAACAGAAAGAGGATGCAGTCAGTTCATAGAAAAACCCACAACAAAACCAAAACAAATCCAAGTGCCCCGGAGCATTATGCCCTGTATCTAAAGGATATCACAAATGCAGAGAGTGGTATCTTGGAAGCCTACAAATAACAAAAACAGGAAAGCATATGAGTGCTATTAAGCTTCAAGCTTACTATAGACCTTCAGAAACGGTGGACAGATGTGCCCTTTTCTGAATACAGCAAAGAAAAGCATGGCCTTCTTGTTACAAGGAGATACTAGGAACCTAGGCACCTACTGGGAACAGAACATATTAGAACTCCAGTGAGCATCCAAGGAACTAACTTTTAAAACACAGAAAGCAACCAGAGACTCTTCCTTTGGCTGCAGCCAGCATGAAAAAAATGGTTGATAGTAAACAATGAGAGACAGTTTCATTGGAAGTGAACGGTCAGGTCAATGGTTACTGAAGAGGGAAAGAAAGGAAGGAAGAGCAGCAAGAGGCAGATTTAACATCACTAAATAACAGCTCCCAGAAGGCAGGTCTAAGGCAAGGAAGAGCTAATTCTCAAATGACACAATAGACACAAACAAATTCGAGTAAACCAAGCACAGCAAGAAACTAGAAAATACAGCAAGAGAATAATGACTCAGAAAAAGCCCATAAAAGGAACAAAAAGCGTAACAATTACATGAGAATACAGGGGACAAAAATCAAAAAGGCTAACGGCACAAATTGAAATAATTCTCACAAAACAGCTTGAGGCTACTAAGAAATCATTCCATCAGTACTAGTAATCAGAGAACTAGTCCATTACTGAATGAAGAGGGAAAACAGACTAAGTCCTCAATGAAGAGGATCAACTACAAAGAGGTGACTAGCACAATTAGCACAAATAAATGGGTACAAATACCCGTCCAGAATCGGCCTATTATTGCAAATAGCCATAGTTAAACTTTTTTCCAAGTTGGTTAGATCTGACAACATTCAACTAAGTTGCTCAGGAAATCCAGAGCCATTCCTAAATCAATAATCCTATCTTTGGAAACTGATGGAGGATGTCCTAGATATTGGAAGCTTAGAAAAAGGTGAACTATATAAGGCCTTTAAAGCAAATAAACAGTTTTACCACTCAAAAAAATAAATAATAAAAAAATTCTAAAACCTGAGGGAGGGAAAAGGGATGATGAAGGGCAGAAATACTTAAATACCTGAAGAATAATACTGGTTTGTCTTCAGTTCCCATAAAAGTTAGTAAAATATATTCAAATAAGTCTTCATAAGCACTTAGGTGATATGGACAGGAGGCAGAACCACCTTGGTTTTATCAAAAACAAGACATATCAAACAAGTACATGGCTTTTTTCATGACAGAGTTGCACAGGGGAGAAAGAATAAATGTCATGATTTACTTGATTAAAGTTTGTGACAGTCTTAATTACTGTGACTTTGCATTGCCGAACTGAAAAGCAAGATCTTGATAAGGCTACCATGGATTTGCAGATAGACATAGGTGACTATATGCAAAAGAGGAGTTGACAAGGTCAGACTGCTGGAAAAAAGCTAATGCTACCTTGGGATGTATAGCTTATGTGACACATGACATAATCCTTCCACCTAATACTGCTCCGGTAAGTCTCAGAGGGACAAGTGCAACTCATTCTGAACACAGGTCTTCAAGGCAGACAGGAACAGATGGAGAAAAACCACAAGAGAACAACTACCAAACATAGACAGTATTACCTGCCAGGAAAGGCTGAAAGAAGTGGGGACACCGAGCTTACACATCAGAATACTGAGGGGAGGAAAAGTTGATTCTCTGTATCCACAGCAAAGAGACTATGAATAAAATGTTTGAATTGCAGCAAGGGATATTTCTATGCAATTGAAAATTAACAGCAAAGTATTTAAGGACAAAGGATGCTTCGTGACATTGTGACGTCTCCATCAAAGTCGACGTTTTAAGAGTAGGTTAGGCGAGTAAGTGGCAGAAGTATAATCAGGGCTGTCTTCACTGGCCAGAAGATGGATAAATGAATGAGATAAAGAATGGAATGAAACTTGAAGTCAAGATTTTATAGCATTGATAATTGTTTCTGGAATATTACATTCAGCTCTGGTATCAAACTTAAGGAGATTAAAAACTTCAGAAAGAACCAAAGAACTACCCAAGAGCCAGCACACACAGAATAACTGAGAGACTAACGAGTTTTGATTATGAAAAAGAAAGTTGAGGGGTAATTGCTACAGTAAACGAGTACCTTCACAAGAATAAAACATCAGGTTCTAAGGGGCTCTTTAAATGAAAAATCCCCAACCCCACCCCCAAGAACCCTGGCCTATTCAGAGAGAATAGCTTTGTAACAGGATGAAATTAAAGGAGATGTTTCAGTAAGATTGTAGCAAAGCATTTTTGCACAAAGTGAGCATCTATTGTAGACTAGTATCAAGTCTCCCTACTTGGCTAGCAGATTTAAAAGGAAGCATAGTCAAACAAGCATCATTATGATCAGTGCTCTGAAAGATGGTTGCTTGAATTTATGTCTGCTTCCTAGAGTGCAATTACAAAAACAAAAACACAGCAAAACAAAACAAAAACCAAATCACACAAAACCCAAACACACACAAAACAACAACAAAACCTTACAGAAACAGAATTGCATTTTTTCCAACAAATCATTAACCTTTTAATATGCATCAAGGTAAATAATTACCAATACTTGTTGCTCATTACGGTTTTAAAAGCTTTCCAACTCAAGCCCTTCTATGATTATATGATAAAAAGCTCTATAATCAGTAGAATCTACCTAAGACAATTCACAAAGGGAAAAAACAGGGCCATAAAGCTCAGCTTCCCTGGTAGCTACCCAGCTCCTGACACACCACTGTGCTCAGATAGCCTGCCTGCTCGGTGCCTGCTTGCTGGGTACCCAAATACATGGTCTGTCTCACATATTTACAAGTAAGTGTGATTAAGAAGATTGAAGAAAGGCAGCCTAATTAGCAGGAGAAATCCACACCATAGCAGTGGGACACAGCCATCCTTTATGCCTTTCCCACCACTACTTCCTGGTGTTACAGCAGTTGTAAGTAAGCCTATCCAATGTAATTTCCTTTCAAGTAGGTCAACTAAATCAGGATGTCTGATTACAAAGAAGGCTGGCTTTCCAGAAAGAGGTGCAACAGTCAACCTCTCCCCGTTCACTACTACCAAACAAATTTTGCTTAAAAGGAAAGGAAGAATCACAACATATTGGAGATGCAGATGCAACAGGTACCACAGACACCTTCTTCCAGTGATTCTCGCATGGTTTAAGGAAAGGGATTCACACTCCAGTAAACCCCACTATGCAAAGACATCTAGAAAAAGGCATAATCATCAGATGTAACCCCTCCCTTACTACACACTAACATGTATTAATAGATTATTCCTATACTTATCCAAATTCTCTAATGTAACAGACAGCCCCCCTACAAAACATCCATTTTGGTGAAAAAGATTAAAAAAAGAAGTTTGCTAGTGATAAATACAAGGCCTTAAAAGCATCAATAAAGGCACACTCCACTGTATCAACTTTTTTTTTTCCTGATGAGTTAATACAAACACTAAAAAAAACCCAAACTTCACATATAACTTCAAAAAAATTACTCAAACTATACAAAAGAATGTATTTGTGGCTGAAGTGTCAGACATAGGACTACTCAAGCAAAATAAACAGTGAAGACTAACTTCCTGCTATAAAAAAAAAGGAAATACATGAGTCATAAAGAAACCATAGAGAATTTTCTCATCAGAAGATTTAATTTCTTACTTTGGAAAACAATCAAAATGTAAAAAATACTATTATTTGGGATTTATTTTTTTTTAATATTAGAACAATAATAACAATTACAACACTGCACACTATGTACCAGCCATTTTGCCAACCAAAAACTTCATAGAAAAAGCTAATGATAGAGATGTCAACTTTCCCAGGATTATCATAAATATTGATAGGGCTAGGAGAAACTTTCTTTAATGGATTTTCTTCAGTATAAGGAATTGGCAGTAATGCTGGTTAGGATCCTTTAGGCTTTAAAGAAAGGCAGACAGTGACTACCATCAACTTTTGCAGTTTAGCTGTTAAATCATCAAAAATACCTTACTGACTGAGAGGATGAGCCAATCTCCCTAACAGGTAACGTCATAAAGCGCAACGTGATGACTTCAGAGTTTGTTACAGAACTGGCCTCCCATTTAGACAAGGGCTCTGTTCTGTCCTTAGTCAGAAGCCACAAAGGCAAGCACACATTCAGACTTCTATTTGCAAACTCTACTCGTACTTAAGGAATAAATTCCCACAGGCCATTGCTAGTAATGTTTTAACAAATTCCTAGGGACCAGAACAATCCCCTAAATCTTACACAATCACTAGATTTTTCATCTGATTACAAATGAAAACAAGCTCAGAATTACCTGAAATATTGACAAAAAATATTTCTCTTCATTCTTATTATGAAGACATAAGATATTTTTTTTAAATGTGATGTCTGTATAACAACCATGATTAAGTGTTATGATTTCCCCCTAACTCTGAAAATCAGTATGTGAGGTTACCAATGACAGCACTTCCGAAAACATTAAATAATAATTAATATTTAACTTTGTTACTATGCAATGTTCTTCAGTACAAAGTTCCTCCTCCTACATAAGGTTTCAAATTCAGAGCTAGTGGTGGATACTGTACAAGTATGGTAGCCTGTTTTCGGGACAAAAAAAAAATTTTACTATTTTTTCCATGGAAAGTATAAGAATCTTTCTTCAAAGCAATATATATCTGAAAATTATTGAAGTTTAAAAATTTTGTCCACTTTTATTCCTGTGGTTCAGATGCAGCCAGTCATCACACTGGAGGGAAAAAAAAAAAGCCCAACAGCTTCAGGCTGCTGCTGCAAGCTGTCTCAAATCACAGAAGACACCAGTACAGATCCCTGCAGACTCCCTGAAAAGAAGCAGAGAATGACAATATCGTGGAGACAAATCTTGTGAGTAGCCAGGAAAAAGAAGTAAAGATAAAATAGAGATGATCACACAGATAAAAATGCAAAGTTTCTTATGACAGTAAAGGAGTGTTCTATCTCTTGCTGAGTGACAAAATAAAACCTTAAATCATCTGAAGCCTATTTCAGTGAAGATTTGGGTTTCCACTATGTATCTATAGCCACATAGATAGCTATGGCCATTAAAATAAAATGGTAAAAAAAACTTCTAGTGAACCTCAGCTAAACCACTAACTTGCCATCTGTTGTGGCAGCAGCTTACTGAAGATAAGCAGCCTGGAAGCATTACAGCAATTAAGAAATCTTTTGGTCATTAACTCCACACCAATTAAACACTAAAGGCTGGCAAAACTGTACTGTAGCTCATAACTGCTTTTTAAGGCAAACTCTTCAAGTTTTCAGTGACCAGTTTCACCAAGAAATGGTGTGGCAAGGAACCTTTAAACATTTACTCAGGCACTTTGTCCATCAGCAGTTCTGACACATATGTATGCGTTCTCTTAATCCAAAAAGAAATGTACACGCACACATACCAAGTATTTACTTCATGCCTACACTGACATAGCAACATCATTAATCCACATTCAAAAATGCCATGTTTTAAAAAGCTTGGATACATTCACACATGAGTATGAGCATGCACACACACTTTCTCACTTGCACATCTGTCCATGAAAGTGTCTCTGGGCTTGTGTCAACATTAGTGTTATCCCAACTCAGAGCCTCACATCCATCTCTGTGAAATGCTCCCTACAAGTTTGAAATAGTCAACTCTTGGGTTTAATAGGGTTATAGAATTTAAAGGATGTGCCACAATTTCTTGTAATATTCACAAGCTAACTGAAGTCTGCTTATGGAAACATGCTAACTCAAGTTATTTTTAAATCACACAGCTTGTTGCACCCAGATCTATGGAAAAAAACCACTTAATATTAGAAAATAGCTGCAGCACCCTCATGTACAATTCCGCGGTAGCATCACTCTCCTAGCTTTGGAAGACTTTTGCTCTGAAAGCTAAACCTACTATTTCTGCACCTAAGAAAACAAAATAAAAACCATCAAACCCCAAAGCCAGAACACAAGATTTGGCATTCAAAAAAAAAAAAAAATTCAAAATCTTAGGTTAAAAACAAAAGTACTTGAACCCCAAAGCACAAAAGAAATGCAAAAGTTCACAGTGCCCACTTAGAGCACTGACTCCAACCACATCAACATACAGCTGTTTGCACTACTCCTCTCTGAAAAAAGCCTCCTAGAGAAGAGGCGGGTGGCAGAGTGCATTCAAGTCCGGCACCCCGCCTAATGCCACTGCTTTTGTTTGTAAGGAGCTGTCATTGATGCAGTCTGACAGCACAAAGCTTAAAGCAGAACAGGAGTCAAGGTAGAGCCTTACAGCACTTTGCAGAACATTATGTGTATTTTACTTTTAATACAGTTTCCAACAAATTTCAGCACTGCACACAATGGGATACGCCCTAATAAAGGAATACATAGATTTTCAAGAGTCATGGCTTGAATTAAGAGACTTCTTCCAGAAGCAGGATTCAATTGACAGACTTCTTTCTTTCCCTCATCTTACAATGCTGATACAATTATTTTAGATGTTATTAATGACAGATACTCAAAACCTATGAAGAACATGACCAAAACTTACTAGTGAAGTTTCAAAAAAAGGTTATATAAGGTCAGACTCACAGCTGATATGTTCAAGAGTCTTTCATGAACTCACTTGCCCATTTCAAAAGGCCAAGCATATTTCATGTAACAAAAACGCTTGCTCTTTTACACCTCTCTCCTCATCCACATTAACAGACATTATCCAAGAGGAAAGAAAAAGCCATTTTAGTCTTATTTTAGCCTTCCAAAGACCCTGTGCTCATTCACTAACCACAGACTTCTCTTAACTTACCAGAGCTGTAATTACCACCCATTTATTCTGACAGCTGGGGAGAATAAAAGTAGACCAAAACAGACTGGTCCCTGAGAAAGCAGTATTTTGCTGCACCCAACATATATCTAGGTGCTTTTTCAGAGTACTGTTCAGATGTTGCTCTAGCTGGTAACTATGCAGGTTTATAGCTCCTGAATAGTTGGTGTCAGTACAGAAAAAAATTCAATGGACATGGCTGAACACTAACTCCGAGTCACTATGCACCAGCTCTGGCAGAAGCTAGACAGTCATGCTAGCACGCAGCTGTGCCAAGTCCACCTGAGAGGCACATTACAACCAAGAATCCAGATCATATATTAGCTTAGATGACCCATTTTAGATGAAACCTGGCTCAGAAGATGGATGGTCCTAGCATGTCAGATGCATTTTGTCCCTTCCCAATAACCTGAGTGCCATTGCTAAATTAAATTTAAACCTCCTTCTGATGCTGTAGAGGAACACACATACTACACGAAACCACCTCTCAACTACTACGCTGTTGTCCACAGAAGTCTTAAGTACTAAAAGCCTTAGCAGAGACTTAATTTGGCAACATTTAGAATCCTAATTCAGAAGGCTATACTCTGTTATTGGCCCACGGAGCCCTTAACATTTTTACATGACAACTACTGGATTTAGTTACTATAGCTAACATATCAACCATATATTATTTCATAAGCAAATACCAATCATTAGTTTTACATACTAGTGATTCAGCTATTTACATACAATCCCTAGAAAGCTTACCTCTTCAGCATGTTCACAAATTGCAGACATAAGCCAATCACTCCCCAATTCTCAACACCATTTGGTTTTTGCTTTCACTTTTAAGCAACAAAGGTGTTATTTACAAAACCAGCAACAACTGCCATGGATGGAAGTTGGCAAACTGGACATTGCAATGCAAGTCATTCTAAGCTAACACTTTTGACAGTGTAAGCATAATTAATACCTAGAGGAATAAAGATGGGCAACTGAAAACTTATATCTCTATTTCACTATTCTACTGAAGTCCCCTCGGCTGCCAGCCGGACACTTCCATCCAGCTTGCTACCCTTCCCTGGAGAAGACAAGGAACAGCTATTTAGAGCAGCAAACCCTGCCCCAACAGCTGATCACATCCTCCATCTGTTCACAGCTCAACACAGACCACTGAACTGCTGCCAAAGCTGTTAAAAAAAAAAAATCCAGCAGCTTTTACTAAGAGCAACTACCATCCATGCACACTCTCAGAAATCAGTCCCCACTGCCTACCGCAGCGCAGGGCATCCGGCCCCTCCTGCATCACCAGTAACTCACCTCCCACACCCATGTTCTAAGATGAGTAGAAGGTAAGACCATAAGACAAGCCCTAAAGCCCAGATGCCACAGCTGACAGGTCTGCTCTAGATCAAGGCAGTCCAAAGCACTGGACTTCAAAACAATGACTTCTGTAACCCTCTAAAAATGTAATTATTTACCTGGATGATTGTAGTCTCATGCTTTTTGAGTTCCTTCAGAAGCAAACAGTTGACAAAGCTACTACAAACCAGTTTAACAGATCAGTGTGTTAAAGGGGGACTACCATGAAGATCTACTGTGCATGAGGACTTCGTGACATTTCACCAGAAAGAATGCTACAGAAGCATTTGCAACCTATTCTTGTTTCATTTATCTAAGCATGAGAAGAGACTATGCACATGCATAGCAGTATTTCATAAAAGTAACCAGAGCTTCTGAAAAATGCACAGTGTAGTCAAATAAAGAGCTCTGAGAGATGGCCACTCTACGGAGCGCTGCAAAAGAGGAGTGCTCCCTCTCAGATACCCAAGTCTGTTCTATCATAGAAATTTCACGATGGAGAGAACTGCATTTGTGGCTTGCACAACAGAAGGTAAGTTGATTATTTAAGAACATGGTTAAAGTTGACACTCCAAGAAAGGTTTTATCCCACACTATCACCAGTCCATCATGAAGAACTTCAGATTGACAGCCTCGACACAGGCTTGCAGGCAACCCCATAAACTGCTTCTCTGAAATTCACTTCATATGACAATGCTCGGACTAACTTTTGTACCACCAAAGTAGCTGTATATTGCATATACAAAAAAATATACAGTAAAGATATAAAAAACAAAATATATACTTCAGGAAAATTACTGTTGCTCAAACCTATCTTTAATATTTATTTTCGTGTGTTTCCTCACATGGCTAAGAGGTGAAAGTCAAGAACATCATAGGTTGCCTTGAATTGTTACAACATAAAATAAAGTAATTCTCATGTCAAAAAAAAAAATGGTGTATTTGTTTTATTGCACTCTCAGATAATCTTAATTTGGGCAGTTCCCAGAATAATATTAAGAGCAGGATCATAAGTGTCATGTTGCAGTTGAACTCTTCATTTGCGGGACAAGAAATTAGGAACTTGCAGATATATTCACAGAGAACAATAACTGAATTGTAGCATTCTTTTACCTATTTAAGACAAATTCTTCCTTCTGTTTAATGATCCTAGGAAAATTTCACATATGGTATACCTTCTCAAAACAGAACTATCCAAAGCTACATCAGTTGCTATTAAAATAAGTTACCACAAGAAAGGAAAACAAAGGAACTGTTTTCATTACCTTAATAAAAGGAGCTATATGACAACCTTTCCCACCAATTAAAGAGCCCAACATATATTAAATCTTTGATTACTCAGATCCATATAAATCTGGAACACTGCCTAGCACATCCATGAAGCCCTGTACATCCTTAGCAAATTTCTTTTCAACTTATTTCTCCTAAAAATGTCTCCACGACACATCTTCAGCAGACCTGTTATTTGTTAAGGACAACATACACATCACGAACTAAACATTAGTCTTGTGAGGCACCAAATACTACCAAATTCAATTTTCACATCCACTCGGCTCTCCTTGCCAGGCAAGGAGAAGAAAGTACGTCTGGATCATTTCCTTACGCAGACTGTAAAAGAGAAAGGATCTGAGGGCTCCCTTCAAAACAGGGTATCACTAAAAAAGGAGAAATCTAACCAAGAAAAACAATGTGACATTAAATATTTAAATGAATCTTCAGGTACTATTTGGGACCAAAAAAAAACCAGTAAAATAGTATTTCCATAAGTATGCATCTATTTCAGAAATATCTTTTCATATTAATCTAGATCAAAATTACATCAACAATGTTTTGTTTTGAAAGTCAGGAAACAAAAGTTTTGGGGAAAATGGAGTCACTGCTTTTTACTCTAAAAGATTTCACTCTCTTAATGTCTCAAACATTTTGAAGCCAATATAGTAAGAAGGAAAAAAAAGAAAAAGAAAAACCTTTTCATTCACAGCCAGAATCAAGTGTCTCATAATAAAGCTATAGGAGGATACTTAGGTAGTTCAGATTAGACAGTGCTGAACCAGATGCCATTCTTTTTGGACACACTTTCCACGTGTTTCATTTAACAATTCACAGCCAATTATTTTCATTATCAATTGACCATGATACAGCAGGTGCAGGAGGTGGGACAGAAATGGAGTGCTCAGGGATTGAATATACGTCAAGGTCATGAGTACACACAGGCACACTTCCCAGGAGCAGTATTACAAGATCTGAATGAACCACTAATATGTGTGCCTGTGGTCTCAGATCTATTAGCTGAAAAATGCCTTAACTGATCATGGGAAGAAACTAAGAAAGCACTATTAATGTGAATGTTATGCAACCACTAAGCTAGTTTTAAAGTTTAAAATGTTCTAGTTAGATTCATTTAAGTCACCACAGATTCTCTTTCTAAATTAGCGAGTTAACTCAACCATACTACCTAAACACAAACCTAATGGTTTCATCCCATTCTGTTACATCTCCTTTTATTAAAAAGACAAGCAGAGCATAAGCTTTTTAGGACAAGATCCAAATGTTTATTTAAAAAATAAATAAATAAAATAAAAAGTCAGAGGAACAAATGTGCTACCAGACTGTCAAAAAGACTTATTCCTCATCAAGTGTTGAGTGTTCAGAAGTACCTGCTTTCTCAGCATGAAAAAGTAGAGGTTACAACACTATTTATTTACTGGAATTTATCTAGTTTACCTGAGCCTTGACAACAACTGGCCAAAATCAGCTTGCTGTTGGAGAGGAGGAAGTCCTACATATAATTACAAAAGCTAACTATTTGCTGAACTTCTGAGTTCCTAACAGAGCTCTTCTTTTGTATACTATTTCATTTGAATGTTTGAATTGTGGGATTTGGGTGGGGTGGGAAAGGAAAATCTCAAACAACAAATCAAGTACAGATATCAGTAAAATGCAAACAAAGCTGATGAAAAATTGGTCTAAAAGGTAGCAATGCTAAAAGCCTGCTATGTACAGAATCTCTCTTTAAAAAGCAGTATCTCATAATAAAGGAATAGTCCAGTTAAGTATTTTATGAAAATTCTAAGACAGCTCACAAATGTAAAATGATTTAATACATTACTATACTTGACAGACAAAAAAATTCTTTGAAAAAAGTGAGTAAGAGAATTGTAAAATGGCTACTAAATTATTCCCCTTAACACAAGATCGGTCAGACCTGTAACAAAAACTACTACTGAAGCTGATCAGCCACTGACAGACAACTCTTCACTCCCAAGTACCCGAACATATTAAGGAACAGACAATTTTACCACACTGTATCTACAAGTTATGTCATGGTTCATCAAGGTAATTAAATGCATCTCACAGCATCAATAATCCAACCATCACTCAAAAATTTAAAGGACCAAGTTACGAAGGCCTGATGCAATGCACTACTGAATTACCAAAAATACCCCCAAAAAACAACCAAACAAAAAGCAAGATCTACTTCTTTATATATTTAAACTTCAAAATATTTAATTTCTTCTCTGGTTAAAAGTTACTGTTATTTATAGGATACTTGACTCCTCACAATATTGCTGTAAATAGTTCTGTAAGGAAAAAAATAGAACTCCTAAGGAAGTCCTGCAGCAGCACCACACAACTAAGTGACTTTGTTGCCAACTCCAGTTAAAGTCAATACAGTTACAGGTTTCCAAAACTGAGATACTGAAACACTGCCAAATCATCCTTAATTTCATTATTCTAAAACATCTGACAGTGCAAGAGAGGATGAATTTGGATGCTACAAAGCATGCGCATGGGGCAACGTAGCTTCCAGGAAGATTCCATTAGGAGTTGCCCACTTACACCCCAGAACAAGACTCAGCATGTACTCTAATGGAGAATTTAGCCTACAGTCTTAAAAAACCTCAAGATAAGACGTCTAAAAACCTCAATTAAAATACATTTGTTAGCTCTAACACATTTAGCTAGAATTTCAATACTGACACATGTGCTTTTCATTTCAATCATAAACATTTTTAAACTCTGTTCAACTTGTTTTATAAAGCATGCTGACAGAATAACCCAATCTGAACAATCATTGACACACAAGAACGCAGAGCACACTCTTTCTTTAGATATCTCATTTCACTCTGTATTTTAGACAATTTTAAAGCATCTAATGCAACATTAGTAGAAGGATGTTTCCACCACAACCAGAATGGATACCCTAAAACCAGGGAAGCAATGAAAGCTGGAAACAGAAAACATGCTAACAAGTAGAAAACATTATGCTGTGCAGCAAACATGAAAATCTGGGCTTTTTTATATATTTTCAGAGATTCAGCATTCGGGTCTGTCCAGCAGAGAATTGGCTGATGATTTCTCTTATGCACTAAGAGGAACTTAACAATATTCTGCATAAGATGAAAGTAAAGCAATTCTGGTTATATTACTTTACAGCTATTAGTGTGTTGCTTACTCTCGATCCAGCCAAAGCAAATATTGCACCTCATTTAGAAGTGATCAGTCATGTAAAGCACAGTTTTCTTAACTTCATCCAGAAATAATAGATACTGGTCTTTCACTCAAAGAACAAAGCCTTGTATTGGCCATGTACCGTTAACTAGTAAATTATTAAACATTAAGGAGATCACAATTCTGACAATTCTATTCTATGATTTACATGTAAGTAATAGTCATATAATGATGCCTTAAGATTTCATCTTTGAAACAAGATCAGTTAACTTTTAAGTACTGACAACTTTCATGTCACCACCACTGGAAAGGTATTGAAAACATCGGGAAAAAGTCACTGAAGCTGGTACGGAAGAAGCAAAACCAACCTCAAAGGAGTATTATAGAGTATAAGCATTTAATTTTCAGAAACTGAGCAGATATTTAGCTACCCTCAAAATCTAATTCTAGTATGCTTACTGTTTGATTAAATAAGGTCTGTGTTGCAGGTTCATACTAGCTTAACTAACTGATTAAAAGTAACTAACTTCTTATTTCCCTGTTTGTCCATCAAATCTTCATAATCACTCGTACCACACTGTTAAGGGAACTAGAATCATTTGACAAATTGCATACACATCTGAAGGTACAAGCAAAAAAAAGATCAATTAAGACAGTTACAAATGCATTCAAAATTACATGTTGTGCATACTTATAAGACTATGAATAATATACCCATAGATGTAATATGCAGAAGTATTTTCTCAGAAGTTCAGTGCTGAAATATTGCATTTAATTTTGAAGGTAAGACTTCTACCTTCCACGTGAAGACTCCTGAAGACTGAGAAATCTTATTTGGAACTACCTAGTCTGAATGAAAGAAAAAGCACGAAGTAGGCAGGCTCGCAGTAATGATGATCTTTTAAGATGAATTTCAGAAAAAGATCTGACACTGTGTGATTACGTTAGAACCACAGCTCTAGACTACACACAACCACAAGACAGAAATATTACAATATCAGGGATAGGGGAACCTCCACTAACTGAATCACATCAATGCCCCATTCCGCACATCACTCCACAGCTTGTTTTATTTCCTGTAGCATTATCATGTTTATTCTAACAATACCTAGGAACGTGCAGCTGGAAAAGCTTGCAATCAAAGATGTAAAACTGCTAGAAGTTGAACTAGAACAGAGTTTAGAGATGACTTGCAAAGTTACAAATAAAAGCTCACACACATCTTCGCCATTATGCACATCATTCTTCTGGATATCTAAATCATAGAAGGACTACAGTCCCAAAACAAGATTATGCCTGAAGTATGTGTCAGATTAGAATAAACATAAAGAAATAGTTAATCTAAAGTACTGTGGATTTGGGGTAACCAAGTATGAGAGTGTACAGAAACAAGTTTTAAAGGCAAGTGGGTCAGGGGACTTAATCCACAACCATCAAATTGCTTGTCAACCTAGCAAAATAGATGGGCAGTAAATTACATGGAGAACAAAAAAATCCCAACATATGTTACTTTCTGGTATCGGAGACACTCTACATCACAAAGTAACTTCTTCTATTTCCCCCCTCACATGTACAAGTTCATGAGAATGACAGAGGAAACAGAGCAGGCTGTATGACATACACATGGAAGCCTCAATATGCTGTCAGCAGGAAATGCTTTTGTAAATATGATACCTAAATGCAAGCCTTGTGTAGATAATAAAAAATTGGGACTTTTATGAAAGAAAAGAACATAAACTTATTTATCCTTTTGCCACTTGAGCCAGTAGGATGCCTTTCTAAAGGCCTAATCCTTTAAAAGAGACCAGTTAAACCACACAATCTGCTTCCAACAAATTTCACCGTATTATGAAATAATGTAAAAGATCTAAATTATTTTGAGGCACCAGAGTTCAAACCACAGCCCAAGCTACAATGAGCCTCCTATGTTAACTAAGTTCTCTACTGCAAAAAGGGCTCCGATGTTAATGGAAAAAAAATACACAAAGGTGGATTTCTGCTTTTTCAAGGACTGCCCACCTATTTTTTACAGCTCGAGGTGGAGCTCGAGTCCGGAGACCCCCGAGGACGGGGAACCTGGAGCCGGCTCCTGCCGAGATTTCAGAAGAAACCTCAGGACGACACGGCCTCGAGCAGCCTGCGCTGCCCTTCCCCCACAAAGGGTGGGGAGCCGGGGACACTGCCCAGCCCCACCGCCCCGACACGCAGGGCAGTGCCGAGGCCCCCCGCCGCTGCGAGGGGCCCAGCACTCGTTTCGCCCACCCCGCTGGGGCCCCAGGGCTCGCACCCGCCGAAAAGGGCAGGAGTAGAGGGCGGATGGCGCGGCTGCAGCCCCCCGGCTGCCAGCACCGCCCGCCCGGGTGGGTGTGTGCCGGGCCCGCCGCAGCGGGATGTCACCGCCGCCCGCCTTGGCCTCCCCCTCACCTCGCCGTGTCCCGCCGCGGCCCCGCCGCCGCCCAGGGCTCCGTTGCCGGCGGCTGTCGCCGGCGCTGTCAGCAGGCCGCCCACCGCGCTCGACGAGGCGGCGGCCGCCTGGGTCGCAGCCCGCAGAGGGGCCGCTCCCGCCGCCGCCCCGGCCTTGCCCAGGCTGCCGGCGCCGCCGCCGCCGCTGGGTCCCGGCCCGCCGGTGCTGCTGAGGCCGCCGCCCCGCTTGTTCTTCCGGCGCTTGGCTCCGCGCTTGGCGTCGGCCGGACTCATCGTGCCTGACACTCGGGCAAGGGAGGAGGGAGCGGGGTGGGGGGAGGAGGAGAAGGAGGGGAAGGGGCGCGGAGCCGCCGCGAACGCCCGGGGACGGAGAAGACGGGTAGGGCCGGGGCACGGGCCACCCCGGGCGCCGAGGAGCGGAGCGCACCGACTGTCACGGCAACGGGGACTCCCTCAGCCCCAGCGCCGCTGACCAGAGTTACCGTCCAATATGGCGGACACAAGGGGAAAGTGATCCCCCCCTTACGTCGGGGGGCTCCCCCTTGCGCTGACGGGAACCCGCTTCGCGGGGCACGCTGGGATACGTAGTTCTCATGCCGCGACACAACTGTGACAGAAAGGGATTATGGACTACGACTCCCTGCGAGCATTGCGATGCCCGCCTGGGCGAGGCCGTTGAGCTCATCCGTCGCCGCCGTGGCCGCTGGGGGTTGTAGTTCTTCTCGCCGCCGTTAGCCCCGCCGGCCGACGTTGCCACACCGGTGTAGGGACTACATCGCCGCCCAGGAGCCGGCGAACACCACATGACGCGCGCTCCCGCACCTTAAAGGGGCCAGAACTCCCGTTTGCTCCTGCGGAGGATTGAGGCACCAGGGGCTGCGTTCCCTCAGAGCAGCCAATGGGCTGCGGCCCCTTCTGCGGGGCCCCTGCAGAAAGGGCCGCAGCCCACCCGCCTCTCTGAGGGAAGGCAGCCTTTCAGTGTCCTTTGTCGTACTGTGTTGCTCAGTGTGACCGCTTTTTTGGGTCTTCACAGCCCAGCACAGCCCTCGGCGCCCCACAGACACCGCCTTCCCCAGACCCTGGGCAAGCCAGTCTGGAAATGGAGGTTATGCCTCTCGGCTGAAGGCTCAGGGCACCGCTCCACGCTCAAGTGTCCCGAGGCCAGTGGGCCGAGGCTGGAGGGGACATCTCTCGTAGCCCAACTGCCATCCAGCCACAGCAGCCAGGCTACTCCTCCTGCCATCGTTGCCTGCTGGGGGTTACAAACCGCTGCCGCAGTCACCATCGTTTTCCCTGGTTATCCAACTGCAATGCACAGTCAGGCCCTGGAAAGATGAACTGGTGTAAGGGCTGGTGCTGTAAGGGCCGGGCTTTGACATGACTGGGCAGCATGATGTAGAAATAATAGGAGCACAATAAACCCTGTGATAACTTACGGTGGTGTAAAATCTTACCGCAACGTTACAACGTTGATGGCGTTGAATGGTAGTGATGGTGTCTCAGTGGAGCAACAGAAAGTTTACCTTTTATTCACCAATGACCATACACTCATGGAAAAGACAGCTCAGGAGTTTTGGGAGAGAACTGGAAGGCGGCACTAATTCCAGCGTGTCCTGATGAGCAGTTGGCAGCTTCAGTAAAAGCTACCACTTATGCTGAAGATGTTCCAGGCTTAGTTTGCCTCAGTACACATGGAGTAGCTTTGCATGTACACGCAGGCAGCTGTGAAACCAGGAAAACATGTTTGTTCATCCTGTGGTCTAGTAAATGGTGAGGTTTTTGGGGCAGGGCCCCAGTCTTCATAAACGCATTCAATGCTCAGCACACACAACTGCGTAAACCCAAATAGCCGTGGCAAGAGTAGGGTCTATACAAAACTCATGCAACTGTGTGCAGCTTTTGCCACAAATTGTAAGCATTGTAGTATGAATTTGTAGTTGACTTCCTGTGACATTCCTTCTTAATATATGGCATTATTTGCAGAGCTAACATCTTTCGCTTGAAATAGTGACACATCTTATTTCAGTCTTATATAGGGCTGTCTTTATCTTCCTTTCAGTATTATATTTTCTCTTGGCCCCCGTTCCTGCTTCTGAAAGAAAGATTACAGCTCTGTCAGTCTCTCTATCCCCTATGTATTACAGATAAAAAGCATTATTATGAGAAACTATTATAGTAAAATCACTCAACCGTACAGGAGATAAAGTAATACCACTTAGTCTGACATCACAGCATTTAATTCCCATACTCTCATTACAGAAACATAAATGTTTTCCATTTACACTTCAGAAAATAAGGGCCATCCTTTTTTTTAAACTTAGTTTTCAATATTAAAGAAAATTGACAGTGCGGGTCAGTAAATTTTTATAAAGTGTGCAGGTCAGGGTCTTTTTTTAAACCTGCAAGTAAGTACTAGTGCTCAGGGAAATGAAGTACTGTCATGGTTTTGAACTGAACTCACCTACCACACCTTGGTTTTAAGTTACAATTAGCTGCTGAGCCAGCCGTTTGTTTTAGAAATGAACTTGCCACTGGTGGTGGATTTGAACATTTGTATAAACCAGAGCAAAAGGGAGAGGAAATTAATTTGCCTGCTGTGAAGACCTACAACTAAGTTTCTTGCCCTCGCTTGAACCAAATTACTTAAAATGTTCCACCTCATCCCTAAGAAAATAAACTCAGTCATTTGAACAAACTAACATTAATTTACCTCATTGTTAATTTAAAGTGTGGCATTGCACTTCAAAATCTTTAGGGAGACAAAATTATTTATACTCTGAATCAAAGTTTTCAATTTTTCCAGAAAAACTCACTGGATAAACAGTGCAAATCACTGCAGTGCTTTCCCATGCTCTTCCCCTGGACCTGACCAGTTTCAGCAGCCCTACCGTTTTCTCTGTGAGCCATAAAGTCAATAAAAGGCTGTACTGAGAGTTGTGAAGGTCACAGCTACCTTTGAGTTCTGCCTTCAAGATGCTAAGGTGGCTGGGAAAATTCAATATGGTTTTAACACTTTGCTGGAATAGTTGTACTGGTCTCCCATTACACACACAGTGATGAAAGGCATCTATACACTGAACTGCTGTTACAACTTAAAGTAAAAAATAAGAGATCTGATAATTGTTACTGTTCTTGAAATAACGGTCTCTGTGCCAGGGAGGTTAAAATTTATGGTTTCTTTACTTTTAAGGGGTTCTTAATTATGCATTGAGTTCCCAATTCTTCAAGTGCTACTTGATAACATCAGTAACAGACTGAAATCAAAGGAGTAACTCACATGCAAGGCAGCCCTGAAAGAGCTGAAGTCCTTCTGTTCCCCACCAGTCTGGAATTACCCTGATTCACAGAACTATAGTTTTATTTACATTTCCAAAACTTCCTTCAGGGTCCCGGTTTTCTCGCTGTTTTCCCCGCAATACTACAGTTTTACTGAGGACCTGGGGCTTTTCACTTACATTAACAACTCAAGCAATTTGTCAATGTAATTATTCTACAACTAGCACTAATTTGTCTTTGCTGTCCAACAAGCTGTCATTTTAATAGCAAGTTCATTTTTCTTAAAGGCTTCTCTAAGAGCAGAGTGAACATGCACGGGTGTGGGTATAGGGAAGGATGTATTTACACATAAGTAAATGCTTATGAAAACACTTATGTGTAAAAACTCTGCTGACCCCAGAGGCTTCATCTCATGTGAACTGACAGGGGCTGCGTCATTAGAGGTCCATGTTGTTCCCATCCAGAGGCTATTCTGTCCTTTCCACATATTGGGTTAAGAGGACCAGTATACTGGACCTTGCCACAGCATGCCAGGAGGACTAGATAGGGCTCTTCCAGCATCACATTTCTACCACTTTGATTTAAGGATCATCATAATATGAGAGACCCCTTCCATGATCCACATGCCAAACTCCCATCCCAGCAATCTTTGGGAAAGCATCTGGAGGTGACCAAGGTCTCACAGCAAAATATCATAAATGCAAACTGGGACTTGGAGCACTAAAGCAGCATCACAGTGTGTGTTTACACTGAGTACCTCTTAATCAGCTTACCTCCAGTTCTCATACCCAATTCCAGAGTGTCTGAGCTCCTTCTGTGTACAATGGGTATTGACAAGAAGTTCCTGGGTGGCCTTCACAGAGTCCTAGGCACTGCCTCCTTCTCAAAGAGAGAAAATGTTCTCAGGATAAGATTATCTATTTATTGTCTTTGGTTGTGAGAGTTTTGGGTTGCTCTGTGGGACTAAACTGAAGAATGATGCATGCAATGTCATTCTTCTATCAAGGCTTTCTGTAAAGCAAAAGACTGTAAGTTTTCCTTTAGACGGCCAAATTCTGTTTCACTTAATCTCCTCTGGAATTGATTTCACAGCCAGATGCTTCAGCTGAGAAAACTGAATATGTTTACGGTAAAATAAAAGGAATCTCACATATAGTATTAAAAAAAAAAATTATTTCAGGAGCTTTATGACCTCTTGGGTGTTATGGTTATTGACTTTTTTTTCTATACAATATTCACCAGTCCTTAAACAATGTGTTCTTTAAAGCCACAGGCACAGAGGTCTTGCAGAAAGTCAGACTTGCTCCAGAGCATCTGCCATGGAGAGCAGTATCCCAGGGAAACCTTGACTTTGTACTTGCTGCAGCTGAGAAGATGTGTGCTTCCTGGGTTCCTGTTCACAGTGCCAGTGCTGAAAGACTCCTGTGTTGTGCTGAGCATAAACAGTAAATACAAAAGCAGAAAAGCAAGAATTATTTTTTTTTCCCTTCTGAATAGCTCAGTAAATAAACCAAATGAAAGTCTGTTTCTTGCAATAGGAATGCTAGAATATGTGTGTCTACTGAACTAATCTTAATTCAGTAATTTTTTTCCCAATATTCCTTTGATTCTCAGCTTTTGCCCCCCTTGGAGTAAAATCTTTCAACCTATTCCAAAGAATGTCTTTTGAAACATACTCTGCATTTTATAAAACATTGCTTAATTCTGTCCTCTGGAATATGGGTTATGTCATGTAACATTGCTCTCTGCATGATGAAATATGGTGCCTTTTCACATTAACAAACCATGTTGCTGTCCCTGGTTGCCCACTGAAACAGTTACAAAGAAACATTTTGCACATGGGTACTAGGACGGCGGATAAGTCTCTGTGCTGGTTCCAGTATTTCTTAACAAGAGCATGAGATACACCTATGTACATAGGCAAACCTGCAAGTTGCTGTCACACAACTGGAGGATGTCCTACCAGCAATACTGGCAGCAGTTCACAACGAATCAGAGCAACTTGGACAATTCTGCTCTTGGATGCTTTCAAACACCTGAAATAAAGTGTGCAGGGAGTGAATTTCAGTCCCTCAGCTAGAGTTTTGGAAGAAAATCCAATTTCCACATTTCAGCACAGGTGTTAACCTACACGTTCAGAGCTTTGTTGGTGTGCTGGGGGAATGAAAATGTTATTTCCATAGTGTGATCTTCTCTATTCACAGAGTCCCCTCACAGAAGAAAAATACAGCAGCAGTTTCCTTGCTTACAGTTTCCAGTCCTGCCTGCCCAGCCAGCTCCGTGCCTTGAGGAGCTCAGGCTCTCTGTTCCCTCTGAAGACCATGATCATCAGGGATGTTCACCTCTGCTTTTTCCTTCCACTATTATTGCCATTAACCCTTAAAAATAAGCACTGGCAGCCATTCACTAAGTGTCCCAGCATTTTGGGTTGGTTTTGCCCGTCAGATCAGAATTGTTCTAGTAGTGTTTCCCCTGTTTCCAGCTACTGCTGTATAATACATTTTGGGGCTCTTTTGACCCTTTCATTTCACCTTTTAAAATATGCTAAATACATCCATTGGATTTAATCCAGAGTATGACAGATGAGAGATTAGAACCTGCCTCCTGGCAGCCATTAGCACCTACAAGCTCACACCCAATCTCATTGTGAGTTGTGCTGATAGAAACACGTTCTGCTTTTGCACTCATCGATCCAGAGCTTTTTAACATTATCCAAATGAACACAGCAGCTTGTGAATCTTTCTTACTGTTTATCTTTCTGCTTCTTTGGCTTTTAAATTTATCACCACAGGGGAATAAAGAATATCTCATCACTCTTTTGTCAGCTGTTTTCTCAAAACATGGCAAATAATTTATTTTCCCCTATCACTGAGTTGTGGTTGTAGTAGCAGACCTCTTCGTAACGTGAGGGTACTCAACAGAGCTCATGGATCACCCAGATTTTCACCCATGTCTGAGAAACCTAGCAGAGGAAAGGGATAAAAATTTGCAGTTTTCCTCTGCTTATGTCTGAGCAATGAAGTTCATGGATTTTCATTGCCATTTGTAGAGGAGTTGAACCCAGAGTAACAGTGAGAGGACTTTTATGGGTTCACGCCACCTTTCTTTGAAGGCAGGAGAGAGAATCCTGCATGGGAACATCTCTCCACCAGCATGACACTGGGGAATTAGCAGTAGTCACAGACAGCATGGTTGAACAGAAAGAAGTGGAGAATTGGAGCCTTAGGATGGTGCAGGCATGGCCTGTAAACCTAGAAAAGCCCAGTTTACCTCATCACCTTCAATGCCATTCTTAAAATTTCACTTATTATTGGAATGCCCTCAAATCAATGGCCAGATGACTCCATGTTTTCCAAAAGATCTCTGGTCCCAACCTTAAAAATACTGAGTAACAGAGAACACATGGTCACAGGAAAAGTTCAGATGGGGAAGAAAATTACCCTCCTTGTTCAAATGTTAGTAAGTCTGCTGCAGCCCAGGCTCTGCTGGATAGGGCTTTGCCTGGCAGAGGGAAATGGCAGCATTAGTGGTGCAAAGGCCAGGTGGTCTGGGCTAGCCATGCCTGGAGCTTTGTCCACTGCCATCTTCAGACAGACAGTGTCATTTCATGCATCTGGAACACATTTCTCCTTCACTGCACATTTTGATGATTTCCGCACTTACTGAATGAGAAGCACATGAGTGCTCCCCTGGGAATGACTGCTCAGGAGGAGGGAAGGGAGGACAGCAATGTAAGGGCACTGCCCATCCTTTATTGCAGGGGGGTGGAGAGTGAGCTGAAAAGCAACACACAGACAAAATTCAAACAATAAAGATTCAGTGCTGACAGTAATTGTAATTTGGCTTGGCAAGGAGCAGAGCCTGTAAGGTCTCATGGTAGGGAGGAAGGGGAGGGAGTCATGTTCTGCATGTGAGCAGGCTGAGGAGAGCAAACATGGGGCACTCACTCTGAGGCAGTTTTGAAGCCATGTCAGGGCACTGTTTTTCACAGTGCTGTTTTTCACAGTGCCTTTCTCAAACAGGCCAACAGGAACTGTTCCTTTGTGACCTGTGCTAGATTATATGATCCTGCTCTGGCAGGGGGGTTGGACTCAAAGATCTCCAAGGTCCCTTTCAACTCCTGACATCCTGTGATCCTGTGATCCCTGATAAAGCAAATAATCCTGTGTATTTTGTGTTCTCAGTCTCTGCCTCTCTCTTCCTCAGGTCTTCTGCAATGTGCCAGTCCCCGTTTCTGTCTCCACCCTGAGTGGGGTCTGAGAGAGAAGAGATCCATCAGAAGCCTCTAGCTTCTTTACACGAATGGGTTCAAACCCCCATGAGCCTTTGCAGCCTAGGCTGTGATGCAGACATCTACCACCAAACTGTGGAGGACAAGGCACCAAAACTGCTGCTTTTGCTTGTAGCACAAGGTTAATCTCAGCCACTGATGCCATGAAGTAGACACATCCCATGTCTGGAGTGAGGTTTGTGGCTGCAGAAGAACAGATCAGTTTAAGCACTGAAAAAGAAGTAAGCTAGAAAAGCTAATTTCTTTAAGCTTTTTCTAGCAGTAGTGTGCAAAGAAAGCATATCATGTGCTACCACTTTGTCTCAGTAACCTGCTTAAGAATTTTTTTAATCCACTTTCAGGCTCATTTGATGGAGTCAGAGATCCCCCGGATGTGCCATCCTGCAAGTTTTAGGTGGACATTTACTTTGATATCCCCAGGGTAGCCCCACAATGGGAAAAACACTTTCAGTCTCTTATCCGTAATGAGAAGCAAGAACCCCCTGGCCAGTCAGCCCAAGCATGACTTCAAGCATGGCATAAAAGGTGCTGCCGCCTGCCCGCCCAGGCAGAGAGGAAATGAGAGCGCCGGGAGGGGAAGGGAAGGAGTGTGGAGATGCAGAGTCCAACCCCATGGGAAACTTCATTTCCACTCCTCATAGAGCAGCATATTCCAATGAAGATAGAGATTCAGAGGTGGCCTAATTGAAATGCCTCCAAGGCTGGGGCGTTGGGGGCTAGCATTTGGTCCAAGATCAGATATACCAAAATCAGCTGTGAAATTTCAGTCTGGACCAAATTCCTTACCACAATAAGTGTCTGTGCTTCAACTTAAAGATTTAGTTTGTTTGATGAGGTTATTTGGATTGACTGAGCTTGCCTTTGGGTCGTCAAATACATTTCCATCTTTCTCCTAAAGTCCAAACCAGTTCCTTTAATCCTCAGAAATCTCTAACAGCTATTACAGTGATGTTATCCAAAAAGATGCCGAGGATGAGACACCTCATAGTGGCAAGTATAAATATGTCTGAGATTTGGCTGCAGGTCTTTTAAGAGCTACCCGTTATTCTAACCAAGTCACATAATTTTCTCAGTGGGACTTTTTGCTTGATTGATAAGCAACTCAGTGTAAACAACCATTTCGTGGTATTTATATGAATCCAGGTTGTCATAATTCTGAGCTTCTCCCATTCCTACGAGAGAAAATATTCAAGGAAATTCCCCAAAGGGCAAGTCACATTTGGATAAGGCTGGCATCACTCCAAGAGTGTGCAGTTGCCAGAGAAAGGGAATTTACTTGATGAAGAATGAGAATATAGCATTATTTGCCAGCTCAGAGTTGATCCTGCAGGGGGTAGAACATCGTCTGCCTTGGTATCAGAGGAGACTGAGGCCACTCCACATCTCTAGCCCCGGATTTAATAAACACTGACGTGTTTGCACAGTGTGTCCTCGCAAGAGGCATTTAAGTGCAAGGAGGCAGTTTATGCATTAGCAAGGCCGACAGAGACATTTTCTAAGCTACTTCAGTATCAGAGTTGTCAAGTGCAACAGTAACATCAAAAGCTTCAGCAGAGATGGGCTTGTTAATGTACACTGTGTCTGGGCACAAACCATTAGCAGAAGGCTAATGCTGCTGGAGTTTCATGGCTTTTGATAGTCTGAGTTTATCTATCTATGCATTTATTTATTTTGAAGTAGTAAAAATTACATGTGCACTGGCTTATTCATGTATATGAATAAAAATGAACCTAACCCTTATGCATCTTAACATACCTTTATCTTTACCTTCAGAGAGAAATCAGCATCCATCTCTCCTCTCCTCTCCTCTCCTCTCCTCTCCTCTCCTCTCCTCTCCTCTCCTCTCCTCTCCTCTCCTCTCCT